>JAHWFP010193279.1:29123-58848 GCA_023313725.1 Lithobius niger
ATTTTCCATTATACGAATTTCGTCTTAGACAATTTTCCATTATACGAATTTCGTCTTAGACGATTTTCCATTATACGAATTTCGTCTTAGACGATTTTCCATTATACGAATTTCGTCTTAGACAATTTTCCATTATATGAATTTCGTGTAAGACGATTTTCTATTATACTGTTATACTGTATACGTTCTTCCAATTATGCGATTTTCCAGTTAGACGATTACCCCTCGCCCCATAACAATATAACGGAAAATCGTCTAACACGAAATTCGCGTAGTGGAAAACCGGCTAATATCGCTCGCGCTTCCGTGCTCGCTGCAGCTATATACATAACATCAGAAACTGTAGCCACATTAGCCAGTAAGATGATTATACATTACACGATTATTCATTATACGATATTCCGTTTAGATGATTTCCAGATTTTTTATTGTTTAGGCATATATTTGACAATTCTTCCATTAGACGATTTTCCAGTTAGACTTCCGTCCGACGTCCCGAAGAAGAAGAAACCAGTAAAAATATTAGCGTTTGTGTTGCAGACTGAAATGCGTTTGCGTTTAATTTGCAACACTTTATAAATACATGTTTAAAACACATAATTATCAAAAACATACGCGTTGCAATAAAACACTACTGTTTATGTTAAACAATTTTATCGCTATGTGTTTTAAGCATGCGTTTATAAAGTATTGTAAATTGAAAACGCGTTTTATATTAAACGCACTTCACGTATACAACACTATACAAAAATTATGTTTTGAAAGTATTCTTCTCAGCCAGGTAAGTGCTATTTTAAATCACTTTGACGTGTTTTTCAGCCCAAAAACGACTAAAAACGTTTACTAGGTTAGTCTAAAATGTGTTTATTTGAAGCCTTTTGCAAAATATAATATTCTGAACAGTAGTTTTGGAGAAAAAGGAACCTAACATTAAGACATTAGGATTGTTTAGGGAGCCGCGTCTGACGTTTCATGGAATTATACGGACTGAACATTCAATCGATATATTAAATACGGAAAGGTAAAATTTGTTGTTTTAATTCACACAACTTGGGCCGCCCTCAGATATTTCTAAAACAATTAAAAAATGCAAGATTTTGTACC
Source organism: Lithobius niger (assembly GCA_023313725.1). Classification (NCBI taxonomy): domain Eukaryota; kingdom Metazoa; phylum Arthropoda; class Chilopoda; order Lithobiomorpha; family Lithobiidae; genus Lithobius; species Lithobius niger. Next base: position 30,228 of record JAHWFP010193279.1, read on the forward strand.
CTTTACCCTCCCCTTACATCCGACCTGGCTGAAGAAACTGTAAGAATTAAGGAGACAGCAGTCGGCCCAAAACGCTCTCAATGAAAATGGCTTTAGTCTAAAGTTGATGAACTTTAAAACTACTATATTTAAAATGAAGCTTTAACTGCTGCATTTAACGTTTCTGAAGTATGGCCCCCACAACCGGGGGGGGGGGGGGGGGGGTTGCCAGGTGGACCCGCTGTACCCAGGCCGGGCCATCAAGGGGCCCACACGGCCTAATTTTTTTTCCCGCAATTGTGAGTTTTGATGACTATGAGTAATGTACTCGATTTGTGCGTATTGTGTTTTTTTTATACTCCCAACAAACAGCAACTCAATCCAACGGCAACGTAGCAGGAGCACTGCAGTGCAAGTCTGTTGGCCTGTTAGGCAGAGAAGCCTTCAGACGTAAGCAACCCGGATCAATGAATGAACGAACCCGTTAAGCACAATTATTGTGGCCGACGTATACTATAACTTAGTGTAACCTTTTTACGATTTCAATCGAGGAAGGGGGGAGGAGGGGCGCTGTTGTAGTTGGACCAGGCCAAGTGGGGGCCCTGTTCTGAAGAACTAGTGGTCGAGGAAAATTAAAACTTTGAGAAGTAACGACGGAAAAAAAAAAGTGGCCGAAATGTTCCTAAGTAGCAAAACGCAGTAAAAAAGAAGGTTGTTAGAGACAGGTTGTGGTAAATAGGCCCCTTTGGACTTACCACAAGAAAGAGACCGTATTCACCGTTCCGTACCAACATTTAAAATACATGTACAACTTTTTGGGTTGCTTAATAAGACGGTTAAAAATAGAGACAACTTAATGTCGATTTGTCATAAATGTTTAAGCAGACGTAACGTAACGTCACAGAATGGTTACTAGCGCAAATAGCGCTCACCCCTTGGCAAGGACCGCAGAAGCACAGACAACATGGCGCTGGAAATCGTAGCTTAAAGGTGCCTATTCACCGAAAGACAGGCTGCAGCATCTAACGCCGTCTACCATTTTATAGTTCTACGTATCACTTGATTTCAACAAGCGATCGGAATGCACAAGGAAATATCTTTTTACACAGCAAACAAACCACGTGTCTCCTTAATTATTTAGTGCAAAGTTGGTGCGTCCACGTGCACCAGAGAGGAAGCGGTCAAGGTTAACGATATGACTCTCACTAGACGGCGCCCGTCTAGCGGTTCAAAATCTGCGTTTCAAAACGGTCGTTCTTTATTTTTAAAAAAAAAGCAAAAAGCACCCGTTGTTACGTTAGGCTTAACTTTACCGCTTGCTTCCTGGTGCACGTACACGCACCAACTTTACACTCATTAATTAAGGATGCACGTGGCTTTGTTGTAATATAAAAAGAAATTAAAAAAACTTGTTGAAAGTAAGGGCTACACTGAACTCGCATTATTGACTGTTTTCGTTGCGAGTCGACAGAGCTAAAATCGTCGCCATTTTGGAATTTCAGATGATTCCTAGCTTCTAGCTGCGAGAATGCAAAGGCAAGTCGTTGCGTAATAGCGCCCTAACCAAGTGAGTATATTTCTCTAAGATGAAAGCAAGTGCTAGATATAGTACCAGAAAGCTTTATATGCATAGATGCTGTCAGATTCTGCAGAATTTCAATCTTTGATAGAGCCACTTTAAATGTGCAGAGCAGAGTATCTGCCATTTTACACCTAGTAACAATTCTTTTACTCTTGCGAATATGGGACGACCTACAATTTTTAAAAAAATTTATTTTGCCTGTTAATTTTACTAATTTTCCGCGTCTTCGGAAGCCGTCTTGTCTTCTCAGACGCACCGCAGACAGCGTCCCAAAAGCAACGTGCAAAATGTCGACGAGGACGTTAGTGACAAGCGAACGGCAGAAAGACCGAGAGCCAACGCGCGCTCCCCTCATTTCCAGATTCTTCGTCAGTCCCTATCTGCTTTGAATATTGCCAACGCACGCTACACAATTTAGAACGAGCACGGAAGTAACAGAAGCAGCCAGCTCAGCCATCACGTGGCTCCACCTTACTCGTACCTTATTGGACAGAGACCAATTCCAAATGGCTGGCAATCTCACTCCACAACCCCCGTTCTCCGGCGTTCCCTGCTAGAAATTTAATATCAGCCGTCGTTGGCGAGCAAATGAACGAATGGAGCGGCGCTGCGATTCGTGCTTCCCCAACCCCCTCCCTCCCCCCATTCCCTTTAGCGGTACCCCTTCCCCTATCCCTCAACCCCCAATTCCCTCCCCCCCCCCCACCTCACCTCCCTACATTCGTCGAACATTAACAATCTATAACCCGAACTAATCTAACGTACAGCGATTCCAAGTGAAAATGGCCTGCAATGATCGCATTTCATGGGTGGCAAAGGCTTAAACCTATAAAGCTAAGACCGCGTAAAACGATTTGCCAACAGCGTGTAGGATAAAATATATATTAATAACTTAGGAAGGCTGGATGACTGCAAAGTGGTTGATGGATTTCCGTTATTATACCGAACCAAAACGTGGAGGCGATAGGCTTAGATGTAATGATGGAATAAATTCAATAAGCTGTATGGTGCGTGACGGATTCCATATACTTTATTGCTGTTTATGTGTATTGTGTGAGTGTTTTAAACGATTATGGACTAGTAAGTCGACAATAGCGCAACAACGAAAATCATACACTCAGAGCAGGGGGTTGCACACTGTGATAGAAACAACGCATTCCAATCCTTCGCAATCTGCAGTCCTTCAGGAGCTTCGCCGACGCCGGTAACGCCAACATGGCGGAGCCAACTTCCTGTTCTCGCCTGAATGAGATTCACGAGAGCCCAATCCCACAATCTATTTATTTATTTATTGTATTTTCAAAATTATTGTAACGCCCTATAAAGAGCATAACAGCAATTTCACATTAAAACAACAATTAAGAAAAAAACAAAACAAAAAAAACAGAAGAAACATGGTAGGCACTCTTGCCTCTGCTCTCGCCAGAATGAGATTCGTGAGATACAGATATCGTAATTCATCATTCTTGACGTAATCACTCCTACAGTGTAACAATATAATCTATCTACTTCTACAGCGAACCCAACGAAATATTAACGGAAGGTTGCCACAAACGTGAAAACGCTGTGCTTCTTAAACACAATGCAAACATCAATTTATAAAATCGAAGTACTATTGGAAAATTAGTTCAACCTTTTACCTGTGCTTGGATAAATTTTGCAAACAGTGTCACAGTTTCACTGTAGTTGTGCGTGTTTTATACCCTAATTGTCTGACTTAAGTTTCTCCAACATTCGTCGGTTATTGCGACTGAATTTGCCCACCATGTTCAACCTTAATGGCGGTTGCCATCCCATAATATCAAAGCGGAAGTATCAAATTTGGCTGCGCCTTAAATCGTGAATTTACTTGTCCGGTAAACGCAGACGGAGACTCCCTTGGCTACCGGACCCGAGGCCCCATGCTGACCATGGATGCTTTCGGATTCCTTGTTCGAGCTTGTCGATGCTGGCCTAGCTATAGCCTACTGAAAAACACGAGGGGGTATCGTTTCAGGTAATACGGTGTTGGCAATAGCAAGATTAGTTCTTGGTAATAGCCTACCCGAGTAATCACAGTGTTCCTTGGCAATCATCGTGTAATCCTATGTAATCCAATGGTATTCCTGATATTCCACGGTAACTTTCAGTGATCCTCGTTATATCCCTGCAATCCGAGGTAGGCCTCATCCGATATTCGAGAAATCATTGGTAATCCAGTATAACGTGTAGTAATCCAGTAATAATCCAAGTAATCCAGTAATCATGTAATCCAAATTATTCCTCGTGAGTAATCAATTACTCCGATCTCAGCGTGGCAACTGAGGTATTCATGGTTAATATTTTCAGGTAATTCGAAGTAAGGGTCCGTTTACCCAAAGACTCGCCTTTGCATTCTCGCAGCTGGAATTTATTCGCGACGGCAAAGGAGTGCGGGTTGCCATGGTAACAACGCTACCTGGATTAGCCAAATTCGACATCATTGGAGTAAATGACAAAAAGACAAAGAATTCCTCTTGACGACACGATTTTCCCAGTCGCTTTTGAACTCACATTATCGACTGTTTTTCGTTGCGAGCCGGGAGAGCTAAAACCGCTGCCATGTTGGAATTTCAGATGATTTCTAGCTTCTAGCTGCGAAAAGACGAAGGCGAGACGTTGCGTAAATGCGACCTTAGTCCGCCTGTAAAACTTGTGGTTACCCGCGTTTGCTTGTTTTAGACTATTTTGGACAGTAACCCGTAGACAAAACACCGACTTGTTCGTTGCTGTATAAATAAAACCCTATTGCTGAGCATGCACTACAGCCGGAGAACTACAGTTAGGAGACACAGTTTACTGCAGTTACAGGCACAGGAAAAAGACGTATAAAGAACTGGAAACTGCTATAAAATAAAATAAAAGGTGAAGAATGAGTTCACGTTTGAAATTTTTTCATTAATACTTGAAACCAGTTAGGTGCACAGACCCTCGAAAGAGGACAGGGGAAACTTTTAGTAAAACAGCGCAAGAAGTTTTAGCGTATATTTTTTTGGGGGCTGTTTTTTTTTTTTTTTTGCTGTCTCTGTTTACCATTTTCTGCCTCTTTCTTAGCCTGCTTTTGCAGTTAGTCGTTCCTAAAACAGGCCTTTAGGCCCTTTTTTTAGGCAGCGCACCGCACCAGCAAATATCGCACAAGAAGGCCATTTTGTTACAAAAAGGGCATTTTGCAAAGCAGGGGCAGTGGTTCCCCTGCTCCCTCCCCCCTGTGCACGCCATTGCTTGAAACGTGCAATAATTCCCCGACGATAATCGTGAAATCTCCCCCCCCCCCCCCTACCCTACTTGTAGGGAACCTATAAATGTGCAGAGATGGAACTCGGCCCAGTTTCTGACCTGATCATGTCGACGTGGACCTACGGATGTGATATTTTCCAGGCCCGTGATATGGACTCCTGGTGACTGCTTGAAACAGTTAACCCGGTGATACGATTTCTTAAAAAGTGTTCAGTATTCTTCACGTTCTTAGCGTTGGGGAGAAGATAATTGTGAACTTGTGCGTCGTGCAAGAAAATTCAGTTTCCGTGTTAAGTCTTGTGCAGTGTTGAGGAATTTTGAATAAAATTTTGGTCTTTAAAAAAACGTCCTCAATGCTCACAAGGCATAATCCTGATGATCTGTGTGTTTCCTTTCATTACCTGCAGGTTCGCAATCATCTTTTTCCCAACAGTAACAAATTTGACGAAATTACTTCACACTACTCCAGAAATTTTCCATTTCCAAACTTAAACACCACGTAATATAGAAATTACAGTACGAGTGCTGTTACCAGAAAAAAGAGAATAAAACCAACACTTCTTTAGTTGTTATAAAGTATAAGTCAGGAAAGTGCACAAATATAAATAAAAACTCGTACGTTTCGGCTCACTTCAGAGCCGTTATCAAGATTAACAGATAAAAAATTACAAATAGCACAAGAAGGCCACGAGTTGCAAGTAAAACGTCCATCTTAATAAGGCATAACTTGCTAGTACGTGTTAAAAACGGACAGAACCGTAAGAATTAAAAAAGTTTAAAATTTTTTTTATGATTCTGTCCGTTTTTAACACGTCCTAGCAAGTTGTGCCTTGTTAGATGGTCGTTTTACTTGCAAATTGACTCATGGCTTTCTTGTGTTACTTGTAATTTTTTTTTAATCTTTTATTCTTGATAATGGCTCTGAGGTGAGCCGAAACGTCGAGTTTTTATGTATATTTGTGCGCTTTCCAGCTTTTACTTTATGACATTCTAACAAGTGTTTTTTAGTTTAATAATAAACACTTCTTCAACACAAAGAGGTCAAATCTGCAACCCTTTTTATTTTCAACTTTAAACTAAAAAAAAATTTGACTCAAACAGTTTTTCTGAATGTATCTTGAAAATGAGCTACGTTCAGCTCTAATTTTTGGATTTAGTGTTTACATTCGTATATTAGGGTAGTCAATTTTATTACACTTGCTCCAGTGCTTTCGTTATCTCATCCTGTAAAAACCACATATTTGTATGAATCACATACCTTTTAGGCAAAATGGAGGAATAAACGTAGCTTAGTCATTTAATTACCGCCCGACATAATAGCTTAGCGCAATCAAGAATCAGTAAATTTAATTTTCATGGAAGCAGCAGAGTAATGGATTCAACCCCGACAGGTGAAGGACAACCGCAATTGGCTGCTCTCATGTAAGTGAGATTGTGTGTTTCCAGAAATACTTGTTTCGGTGGCTACTGGATATCAGTACTGTGGCCCTTGAAATTTTATTAAAATATAAGATGAAAAATACTTTCAGCGCTTTCAGTTATTTAATTTTTTTTTTTGTAGCATGTTTATTTTATTTTCATTGTTTTTGTATTTTTCTACGATGCACCTTAACTGTGCATTTGGTATAATAATGGTAATAATTGCTTTGCTAATAATAGTAACTTTGCATTCACTATTAAATATTATGTAGTAATAAAAATAGTAACATAAAATAGTCATTAAAATGGTAATAAAAATGACTAATAAAATAGTAACTTCGCAATTCCTAATAATAAGGGTGATAATTTTCATTATTACTATTATTTTTTTTCTCTATGATGTACTCAAAATTTGCATTTGTTGCATAAGTTGACATTTGTAATTCGTATGTTGTTTTTTCTTTTGTTATTTTCTCATATGGTAGCCAGCATGCCACACGGGAGCATTAGTTCTTGTGGGGTGAGGGCACATACGGCATTTGTATACTGTTTACCTGATTCAGTAAACCACTTATATTATCTTCTCATATTGTGTTGTTCTTTTTAATGCTTGTGAACAAGGGCTTAAAGTGTTGGTTTGGCCGAAAATTCACGATGTTTCAATAATACGTGCTTGAGTGTGTCTAGGGTGAGTGCGTTACTGTGCGGAGCGTAGCCACCGGAGTCGGATTCGATCCTTCTTTTCGTTATGGCTAAATTGATGAAGAAATGGTTATGTCGACTTACCTGCGATGAAGTGTATTGCGGGGAAGTATTCCTCCATGTATCCCAGCTTATCTCATTGGTTGGAATTCTGTAGTTGCCGAGCTCGTTGTCTTATCCATTGTATCCAGTTTTGATTCGACTTAGCCAACGTGCACCATCTGCAACAAGAAATGAACGATTCTTTTTTTTTAAATCTTTTTTGCAAACTACAGTTTTTTTTTTATCTTCGATTTGAATCGTAAGCCATAGTTGTCATTCGAATACAGATCCAAAGTGCTTAAAAGCTTAAAGGGACAGTTATTCCTCTGCCCAGTGCCACCAGGGCCGGATTAAACCTTTTAGAGGCCTTTTGTTTAAGATTTACTGTGCCCCCCCCCCCCAGTTCGCGAAATGTCTTTTTGCAAAAAAAAAAATAAAAAAAAGAAGGTCATTTTGTGCCGACATAGTCTGCTCCGGCGGTGCCTAAGAATTTGCGTAAAGGCCAAAAAAAAGGCTTAAAAACACCTAAAAGGGAACAAAAGGGGCAAAAGAGATGTGAAAGGGGCAGAAAAGGATAGAAAGAACAACGTAAAAAACTCTTCCCCCCTCCCCCCTCAAAAAAAACCAACCAAATGTCCATTAAAATTTACTTTGTCGTTTTACTAAATGTTGCCCCTGCTCTTGGAGGTCTGTGCACGCTACGGATTTTTTTTTTTTTTACAAAAACAGTAAATGTACGAATTTTTTTATATTTGAGGTCCTTTTTTGGTCTTTGGCCCGGTGCTTCAGTACCCAAAGCGGTGAACTCCCGTTTCGCCAAATCCCGTTTCACAAAAAAAAAGCAGATTTACAGTTTTGCCCTAAGGGGCCAGTCCCGTTTCACCAACTCCTGTTTCGCCAAAACGAATTTGACAAAATTTTACGCACACGAAATTTAATACCTTATTTCTACGTATTAATATAGAAAGGGCAAACACTCAGGGCAAACATTTAACAGAGGCAAGCAGTGGTAAAATACGCCCAGTTGATTTATTAGCGTTTTGAAAACTGGCAATACAGACGGAAAAACGTGCGCTTTAAATATAATTGTTTAGAATACTTGGGCGTCACTACGTCAATGACAAGGTTCTCTTTTAAGAATAGTTAGTTATACACGTGATGGGTAACCTTTTTCAAACGGGAATTCCTGTTTTGCAGAATCCCGTTTCTCAGAATCAAACCATTACAGAAGTTAAAGAGGCATGCCTGATTGTTAGCAATTTTTGATTATTTGTATAGTTTCTGATGTTATGTGTTTACAACATTATTTGAATCATTATTTTGCAAAATGGGATTCTGCAAAACGGGTGTTTGTCTATAAATGGCTGACCATCATCATGTTATAAATGTTCGTGTTTATATGTTTTAAATGTTTCGTGTGCCTAAAATTTGGTGAACGATATTTGGCGTAACGGGATTTGGCGGACGGGACTGGTCCCTGAGGCAAAAGCTGTTAATCTGCTTTCTTTTTGGCGAAACGGGATTTGGCGAACGGGACGTAAGCATACACCCCCCCCCCCCCCCTTCAAACAAATAGGCCCTGAGTGCCACACGTGACTGCTTTCGTGTGTGTTCCACCCTGCTGAGGATTAAGACACATAGCCTCACAGCCAAATTCTAATGAAAGCTTATTTGAATCTAGATTGCTTAGTTTTCCATCCTAAAAAATAGAATTAACTACTGTGAATCTAGCAATAGACAGTCGAGTTGTTAGGATCTTAACTTCCTAACAAGCCAAAAGGCTATGAGATCGAATCACGTTCATATATACTGAAATCGGCAATTCTCTTCTTAAAGTTGAAATGCAGTTCTAATAACCTATACGTGTCGCAACAAGTGTATGTATTTCTTCAACTTTGAGGCGGCACACTATATGCGTAAGTAGTGTCCAACTAAATATAAGAGCTGCGAACCAACATTCACAGGCGGACCAGATTTTTTTTTGGGGGGGGGGGGAGGATGGTCCAAGGAAAATCTGCTATGTTTGGAGTGATACGGTAATCTTCCCCTGGCATGCAAGCCAACTAATTTGCAACAGTTTTACTATATACCTTTGAAACATTTAAAAAGCCTATTTTGCGAATTTGTGACTTCAAATAATTAAATAGCAAGTGCAAAGCAGTTAGTTTTTACAACGTTTCGCGTTATGGTTCTGAGTCGTTTTCAAGCAGTTTATGAAAACTAAGCAACAAAATTATTACCTGCGAACTACTCACCATGCAATTCAAACGAAGTGGTTATAAAAGACCGAAGCCATTACAATTCTGTAAGAATGTAACGGTAATAAAAAAAAATTTAAAAAACAAGCCATCACAATTCAAATGCAGAAAGTTTTACTGCAATTCATTGGTTCACTTTTATCAAATAGCACGGTGATGCACCACTGTATTTTATAATAAGAATATGTAAGAATAACTAGCTGCTTCCGGCATAACAGCTTCCGGTCTTGTAGGAAGCCATGTTGTTATACTGCCTCGTTTGTTGTCGCGTGGGTGTTTGTTTCTGTTAGCGCCAAGAGGTTCATTGCTCATACATATTTTTTTTGTGAGCATTTATCATAATATCTCGTTTGTTACCGACTGTTACTACTAATCGACATTATCCTTCACGTTGCCGGACACTTGCCAAGTGCAGTTCGAAGAATGAACATGCTCGCCCCTTTTCCATTGCTACCGTGCAAAGAATGAACATGGTCCCCCCTCCTCTTTTTCATTGATGCCGTGAAAGGAATGAACACGCTCGCCCTTTTTCGTTGCTAGGGCCATGCAAAGAATGAACATGCTCCCCCTTTTTCAATGATGCCGTGAAAAGAATGAATGCGCTCGCCCATTTTCATTGCTACCGTGCAAAGAATGAACATGATCTCCCTTTTTTACTGGTGCTGCGAACAGAATGAACATACTCGCCCTCGCATTAGTTTCTGCGTTGTGCACTATATTATGTATTTGCTACTTACGTAATACTATTTAGTACTTGTCAGGTGCTTCATTGAACATATGTAAGTATCTTGTGTAGCAGCAGTAAATATCAAGTCAGTCAATAAGTCAATCAATAATAACTTTCAGTTACACCATGCATGCTTTTGAAACGTTACCCACAACTATAGTCAAGTTATGAACTTTTCATTGGGACTCTGACATTTGCATAACAACCTCACATAAAAAAAAAAACAATGGCGTAACACAATGCACATCTGTACTATTCCAACGTGCGTTTGATCAGCATTTTTTTTGGATACAGAAATCCGAACCCCTTTCAAGCCACGGGCATTTTTTGGCAAAGAAATTTCGTTGAAAAAGAGAGAGTACTTCCCCACTCCAACATCACCTTCTCCCATCTCCCTCCCCATTCCTAAAAATATAAATTAAAAGAGCGTAAGTTTCCTTCCACCAATCTCTCGTTAAGTCCAGGGATGTAAAACCCATTTCTGCCTGAGATCAACTTAAAAGCCTGGCCGAATCAAGTCGCTAAAAGAGGATTGGGGAAAAAAAGTTCCGTCACTAGATAGCGGCCCTGACAGCTTCGGGAATCTCCCACCCGTAGGCGTGGCAATAGAGCAGCGGCAAGTGACGTCATATTGGCTACGAGATAACATCTGGAGGGGATAGCTACAAGGTGCACTAGATTAAAATGTAAGGGAAAACAACGGCATTTCTAGTCAAGACAGTGCTTTGAGAGCGGGTTACTTAGGCTTAAAAAAGTTGGTTTCTCCAACAAGAAAAATAGCGCTTTACAGGCTGAAGAGATCCAGTCTAATATACAACAATACTACGTTATGTCACTATTGTGTACGCGGTTTATCTTGAGTCCTGCACATATGTTACAAGCGGCTACGTTTTCCTGGAGGGGGCGGCTTTAATCGACGGCCGCCATTGTTTGTAACCATCTCGGATATCAACAAGGCACTGTGCTACCAAAAACACACAATTGATTATCTGTGTCGTTCTGGGGCGAACTCAAGATAGGCCGTGGACACTATAGGTGATGGAGCACTGTAAGTGTCAATATCCAAGATCCGATCTTAAAGGGCAGATAAAACTATTTGGAATATTTTCTTGGTTCTACCGTAGAGCAACATACTCACTTCGTTGTAGGGACCAGTATATAGAATCGGTCAGATTTTTGCAGGTCGATCGGTATACTGTTGTACCCACTTTACCGGGTGGTCCAGAGACTGAAGTTCGGGGGGGGGGGGGGGGAATGATAGGTGGCTGAATTACAGTGAAGCTAGCAACTTTGACACTGCTCTAAAGTGTCCGCGGCCTATCTTGAGTTCGCTGCAGAAGTAACGCAGATAATCGATTGTACGTTTTTAGTAGCAGAATGCCTTGCTGATATCAAAGACGATTACAAAAACAATGGCAGCCGTCGATTAAAGCCGCCTCCTCCAGGAAGACGTAGCCGCTCATAAAATACTTGCAGGACTCAAGATATGCCGGCACACAATAATGCCGTTTCTGGAGAAAATGTAATGAATTTAGCCGAAGGGCCCTGGCAAAAATGGGATGACGGTCCAATCCGAACAGTTCAGCTTTGGACATTAAATTAGAATGGCTACGTCATTGACCCAACTGTGGCGAGTCCACACGTGACAGTTCTTCTTGGCAACACAAAGAACCAAATTCAAGTCATTTTCGAGGGTTAAGCAGATATTTGTGCCGGATTCTTTCGATTTCTGTGTTTTTGGTCTTCGTGTTGGGACGGGAGCAGTGTTGCAAAGATCTGCGCACCTCACCTGTTAAGGAATTAAGATATCTTTGGTTAGTTTAGATACTTACAAAATGTCAACTAAAAAACCTCGTTTTCTGTGAAGTTTATAAGAGAACGGGAAACGCAAAGTAGTGTTCTTCCAGAAAGTTAAGTTTCCGCTTATGTATGGTCGCTGGGGTTGGGTGGGGGGGGGGGAACCCAAGGGAACAGTACCATGGTTGGGATTCGCTAGTGAAGTTTCCGAAGTAAAACTTGTACAAAATTAAAACAAAGGAAGAGGGAAAATTGGGAAGGAAGTATTGCAACGTGTGGACGTCAAACTCCTTGAAAAAAATACCCCGGAAAAAATTAAAAAAACAAAACATCAATTGACATCAAACAACAAACATTACACTAAAAAATTATGCTCTTGTGTGACGCATCAAGCAGTAACATGTGAGATTTATAGAAACTTTTTGATTGTTTTATATCTTACTCCTGAAATGCTAAATGTGATAAAATTCTACAATATTAATAGCAAGAATTTCTAGGGTTGGGGAGGAGAATTTGTAACTCTAAAAAGTCCCTATTGAAACGTGTTACATTCATTCCGATTAGTTCCATCCGAGTTTTCAGAGGGCGCCACGAGTTCCATCTGGTAATTTTTGCTCGTTTTTCAGCCCAAATCTAAAGAAAACTAAATTGCAACTAAGCTAAACTAAATAATCTTTAAATACTAGATAGTTTCGTTTAGTTTAATTTACTTTTAGGCTGAAAACTGAGTAGAAATTCCCACATAAAACTCATGGCGCCCTCTATAAACTTAGACGGAACTACTAGGAATGAATCTAAGACGTTTCAGTATGGGGTCTCAGTCACAAATTCTCCTCCCCAACCATATAAGCATGCCATATATTTATAATAGTCATAAACTGTTCTTAATACGCATAAACAAAGTGTTTGCAAGTGACATTTTTTAAACTCTGTTTACTATTGGAAAATTATTATTCTTTATATTTCTGTCTTAGGGTTTCATGGAAACTTAGACCCCATGGACACTTTGGCGACAAACCCATTTCCAATAATTGTTGGACACTTGATGAATTGGTTACAAAATTAATTTTATAAACGGTTCAATTTATGTGCTCAGTTAAGGAACGATTAAAAGGTTTAGATTCCGTTAAAAAAATACATCTGTCAACATCAAATTATTTTTTTCTAATTATAAACTTTTCAGGCGATAATTTTACTTCGGGTTTGGAACAGTCGGTGCTAAAATATCGGATTTCAGTCTACTTTAATTCACTTTTTTACATTTTTTAAAAATACAACAGGATTTGGGGTATTGTTGCCGGGGGTATTTTTTCCAAGTGGTATATTTTCCGGGGTTATTTTTTCAGGGGGATTTAAAGGGGGGGGGGGTTCAAGGCAGGGCATTTTTTAAAAATGCTAACTGGAGGTCCAAGTTGACCTGCAGCCGCCTAAAGTGGACCTCCAGTTAAACTCAATTGGACCCACTGGAGGTCGACCCTAAAAAGGAAATAAAATGTCAAGTTTAATACATTAATACTTTCATGAGAATGTTTTTTTTTTTTTGCTAACTACAAATTTTGGGGATATGGATAGTGAATTCAGATCCAATCCAGTTCACAACGAATCTTCACGGTTGGTAAAATCCAGTAGCGTGCACAGACCACCGACAGGACAGGGGCAACTTTTGTAAAAGGGCACGTTGAGGTTCTGTTTTTGTGGTTTTGAAGGCTAAAATTACCTATTTTTGCTTGCATACCACGGCTAATTTTCTTGTGCTGTCGTAAGGATTTCAAGTTACGGTGGCCAGTGTTTGTACAATGAGCTGCTCTTCTATACGTTGGGTCGATACAAAGTTGTTGCTGACACGAATGTTGTGATTGCTTAATTAGCCATCCAACTTCGCAATTGGCATCTATTGCAACATTTTTGACGATGTTGCCCGAAACATTTTTACCCACGGGACGGTTGTAATACAAAATGTAATTACTGTATTTCTTTTTGGGGCAAAAATACACAAACTCGGTATTTGCATGTTCGGGCCATTGATTTTGATACAGTCTGTGCACGTCGACAGGACAACGAGAAGGATTGTCGGGAAGAGAAAATGCCTTGACTCTCTTTGGTTGCACTTTAAATAAATAAGCACAAATTCATGTAAATTATATAAAGGAAAGAGGAAAACAAGCCAAACAGCACAAATAATACACTAGTATTAACGTAGTACAGTTAGCCACCTTTGGAGTGGCATGACCCGAATTCCAACTAGCAACCCAATTCGTCTCCAGATCACTGACATAGCTGTTCGGCTTGTTTTCTTCTTTCCTTTTATATGTTTTAACCCACGTTGATTTATTTTTGAAACGTTTAATATGTATTCAAGATATTCTCGCCCATTTTCATTTGACCTGCCAAAAGTTTGTTGTCTTTGTGTTAAAGTTCTGTCCTGATTTTTGCCACGCAACGCACAAACATGCACATCGAAAAGCACAAACACGGAATACGATAAGGTATTTTGATCATCAGTAGCCTACCAAGAATTTTAGTTTCCCGCAACACGTTCAACTATTTTCGAATCTTTACCAATAATGTAAAACAATGGCCCGTTATTTCAAGAACGTAACAATGCCACGCTCTTTCAAAGCGTAGAACGTCTGCCGACAATGGGAACGAGCTCTTCGCCGTAACGGGCATTAAGTCGGATAATGACCGAAAACCTTGTGCATTCCTAAACAATGGCCCTCGGGACGCTGCGCGCCTTCGGGCATTGTTTAGGAATGCCGGCGGTTTTCGGTCATTATCCTTTACGGAATATATCGCTGATCGTTTTTAGCGTTGTGAAAGTTAGGGCGCGTTTATGCACCGACTCGCCTTTGCATTTTCGCTGCTAGAAGCTAGAAATCATCTGAAATTCCAACATGGCGGCGGTTTTAGCTGCATCGGCTCGCTACGAAAACGAGTTCAGCAGTGACTGGGGAAACTTTCGTCAGGAGGGAATTCTTTATCTTACTGACACGTTATTATAAGACTGCAAGTATTTAACTCAAACGATGTGGAATTTGGCTAAGCCGTGTTACCCATGGTAACAACACCTTTGCCGTCGCGATTAAATTCTAGCTGCGAGAATGCAAATGCGAGTCGTTGCGTAAACACGCCCTTTATAGGGCCCGTGCGATAATTCCTAATATCGCACAATTATCTCAACTGGATAAAAAGGGTGCCATCTAGTACACGACCAGTCAAGTCAAAACAGGTTGATAGAGGCCCTGTCTTCTTGTCCCCTCCCCCTCCCAGTTTCCCCCCCCCCTCCCCCGGTCGCCTTTCTCTCATCGTCTTGTCTTGATTCCCAATGATAAGTCAAGGCAAGCCAAAGTCGCAGCACCACTTTCATTTTCGTTGGGCGCCGATTGGTTTTTCTCTAATGAGGTCCTGACGTTTCATCAATTTCCCCCTCCTAATTTAAATGAAAAATAAGGGGGCCCTACCACCGCACTTTTTTTTCCCTCGTCTTTCTCGTTTTTTTTTTCTTTCTCCATTTTGCTTGACTTTGGCATTTGAGCCCGGCTTTCCGCCTTGCACCCGAATAAGAGTTGGAAACTAGGGATCGAAATCGGTATTTTTTTTTATGTCAAAAAAAAAAAGAAAAAAAAGAAAACCGAGCTGCCTAGAAAAATAATAATTAGAAAGGAAACGTGAGGACCCACGTAGATATACGCGCAATAATACATACACGTATGTCGTGAATAAATTTCGTGATCTTTCATAAGCTGCCTTTTTTTTTCGCGGCTTGAAGGCACTCTGCAGAACTGTTTGTGTTACGATGCAAAACGTCGACGGATAGTTGCAGAATAAGAACGTATAGTTCGCTAAACTAAATTAAATCTTACTAATAGTGCGCAAAATGCAAGAAATGTCTGGAATTTTGCCCACTACTTGGGCTCAGTTTTATGCAAAATAGAAATACGAAGGCATTTCAAACGGGACATTAATGCCACACCTACACTCCAACTACACTACACTTAAAATTAAAAACGTAAGTGAAGCAACTTATTTAGGATTCCAAATCCACTTTCAATGGACTTACAAAAGGCAGATCGATAAAATTGCACAAAATTTACGAAAACTTATGCCTAGTCTCTATCACATCATACCACCCTCTTAACATAAAAAGCAACAAAATAGTGATTTATTGTTCTTGGTTGAAAGTTCGATTAGATATGGTATTGAAATATATGGATTTGCCGCTATAACTGTCACAAAAATAGACTGCAAAACATGCAAAACCTAATCATAAAATTTTTTTGAACGAACACGGAAACTTAAAAATTTAACAAATATACATGAAGACATAAATTCTCAAAATTAAACAACTTTTGTTGTGGTTCTGAAAAACTATTTTAATTGTAACCACAAATTAAGCTCAAATATAAAAAAAAAATTATTATTTCAGGAAAACCACATATCGATACGAAGTGCCTTTTGCCAAGAATCAATACGGCAAACGAACCAACAAATATGTAATTCCTACTATGTTTTATGAAATCCCTATTGAACTGCTCCCAATTGCTGGGATAAATGAGATTAAAAATAAACTATTCGACTACTTCTTGCTTAATCAAGAAATGGATTAAGCAATGCTCAGATTGACCTATGCGGACTGATTTAAAATATATATATATATAAATGTGAAATTAAACATTTAGTGATTGATATTTATTTTATCATTTAAACTGTTAGACGTTGTGTTTATTTTTGTTTCTGATGCCTCCTATGGGATATATGTTCGTTCATAATAGTACTTATCAACAAATATTGTGTTCAATATTACCTTCCCATTATTCGAAACATGTGCTATTCTACTGTATCTGTCTTATACGGGCACACACTCAAGTTCACCATGAACTTCGAGCCGTCGTAATAAACTACTTATTATCATTATTATAAAAAAAAAGCACCCAGCTTGAAATAATTAAAACGAAAACACATGGGAGTTGTGGGGAGATAAAAACAACTTTTGTATCATCCGACAGTTTTGACAGCGCGCCACCATTCAAGAGAAAAAAATAACCAGGCCCTAACTCCGAAGACGCACGCAAACTTTGCAAGGAGAGTCCCAGACAACGTATTCAGTATAAAAAGCTAGTGGTCTGGACAGAGTTGGTGGGCCAGGCAGGGTTCTACTACAGTACCGTGCGGATCTTGGATGTCAAATATATATATATGCATACGCGGCTGGGTTTACAATATGGCCGCCGCAAGGTCCGCTGATGCGACTGATTTATCTTGTTGCCGCATTTTGTCAACCGAGGGCGACACACTCCGTACAAAAATGTTTCCACTCTTCCTTGAAACACGTTCTGGATAAACGAACATGTCGCTATTTATTGAAGAGCTATGGTGCAGTGAAAAATTTAATAGCTTTCTTGCAAAAATATGGAAATTTATTTATTTGTACGTGTTAAGCTAATGCCCGGGTGATTAGTGGGATTAAGTTAGTGAATTGCCAAGCTTTTTGTCAGTTGCCGCTAATTGGCAGTAGATGGCGGGACTCTCCGTATACAAAAATTCACCGATGCTATTTTGCTTGGCCAATTCCCAACCAGACCGCCAAGAAATGAAATGGACCGCTCGTGGCGGCTATTTTGTCCTCCCCCTTAAAATTGTTGTGTAGGCCGGGCCGAACCGAACAGTTTACTGGCCATGGTAGGCCTACAACGAACGAAAAAGCGACGTACGAAAAAATGCCTCCCGCCCTTGACCCTCCGCAAACGGTTTCCACGAATGAGAGTCCGAGACTTAAAATAAACGCTACAGAATTTGATGGTCTGCATAACATTCCAATTTTCTTTTTAATGTTAAAAAAATTGGTAGCTATTTGTCCGGTGTCTGTATGCTCCGGGTGCCTATTTGTTCGAGTGCCTATTTGTTCGAGTGCCTATTTGCCCAGTGCTTAAATAGGGATGTCTGTATATGTCCGGTGCCTTGTGTCCGACATTCGTCAAAACGTTCGAGTTTATAATTTTTGTGATGCATACGTGAAATGCGTTTAAAATAAAGAAGCAGCGTTGAGTCTGGCAACACGTGCTTAAAACAAATGTGGGGGAGAAAGTGTTTAAAATAGGCAGTAGGGCCGATTGTTTTACCTGAAAACAGTAGAGTTTATTTTAAACACGTGATAAACGTATCGTTTTCGTTTTGTTTTCACCATTTTCAAACACTATTTTCAAAAACGTAGGCGGTGTAATAAAAATCATATCAAAAACCAAAACTGGTAAAAGGGGCCACCAAGTTCCGAATGGTTCGGCCCTTCAAAGGAGTGATATCAACACACCAAAACATTCGCCAAGTTAATCGCACCGCTTAATAGTTTCGGTGGCAATGTTCAAGTTTTCATTTAACGTCCAAAGTATTATTCGGTGCGATTAAGTTGGCGAATGTTGTGGTGTGTTGCTATCACTCCTTTGAAGGGCCGAACCATTTGGAACTTGGCGGCCCCTTTTACCAGTTTTGGTTTTTGATATGATATCACTCCTTTTTGTTTAATTGTGTATTAGACTCAATTCCACTACCATGAAGAAGTGTAATAAAGTGCCACGTGAACAAGAAAGTGGTTTTCAACAATTTGCTACTACCTTTTGACTATAGGCTGAACCATTCTCAACTTAGTCACCTCTTTATAGGTTTTTGGTTTGGTTTTAATTTTGTTGTAATTCGTTTTATTTAGTTAGTTATGGTGTGTTGATATCATCCCTTTTAAGGGCCGAACCACTCTTAACTTGGTGGCCTCTTTACCAGTTTTTGGCTTTGTTTATTTTGCTTTGTTTTTACATTTGGTTTATTTTTCGTGAATTGGACGTGAATACAATTTCTTTGCAACGTTGTTTAGATTTATCGTGATACACTAGTGTGTGTCTAGGCACGCACGTCGGTGTACACGTTCTCATTGTCTGAACTTTGGCCGTCCAATGAGAGACGATGCCGACAATACTAACAATGGTTACAACAATATTTTCGTACTTACGCGCCTTCCCATGCCATCCCTGTTACACCCCCGGGCTCCAAACCATAAAAAGGTACGCAGTTCGTATTGTACTGCACCCATTCGTCCAATTTCATAGCTGGAAGCCTTTCCGTTATCTCGGTATCGATGAATAATCACCCTATGGGATTTAACATGGGGATGTGCGGACTAGCTAGTTAGCTAGTAACTAGTATAGTAACACATTTGCAACGTTCATAAGCTTAAATTGTGTTGAAATCGAGAGCAATGATACACCTGACAAAAATTAGCTCATGTAGGAATGCTAGCTAAACTGCTTTCAATGCAAAAACTGACCCGCAATAACTTTGAAAATGTGTTACTTACTAGCTAGTCCGCTCATCCCCATCAAGATATCTTGATTATCTTCTCTCTACACTCATCATGTTAAATCTCATAGACTGATTATTCATCGATACCGAGATAACGGGAAAGCTTCCAGCTACGAAATTGGATGAATGGGTGCAGTATACAATACGAACTGCGTACCTTTTATGGTTTGAAGCCTGGAAGCGTAACGGGTGATGGCGTGGGAGGGCGCGTAAGTACGAAAATAGTGTTATAACCATTGTTAGTATTGTCGGCATCGTCTCTCATTGGACGGCCAAAGTTTGGACAATGACAACGTGTCTACTGATGTGCGTGCCTAGACACACACTAGTGTAGCATGATAAATCTAAACAACGTTGCCAAAGAAACTGCATTCACGTCCATTTCACGAAAAATAAACAAACTGTAAAAACAAAGCAAAATAAACGAAGCAAAAAACTTGTAAAGAGGCCACCAAGTTAAGAGTGGTTCGCCCCTTTAAAGGAGTGATATCAACACACCAAAACATTCGCCAACTAATCGCACTGAATAATACTTCGGACGTTAAATAAAAACTTGAACATTGCTACCGAAAGTAGTAATGTTCTAGTTTTCATTTAACCTTCGAACTATTAAGCGGTGCGATTAACTTGGCGAATGTTTTGGTGTGTTGATATCATTCCTACGAACGGCCGAACCATTCGGAACTTGGCGGTCTCTTTTAGCAGTTTTGGTTTTTGATGTGATATAAGACACTTGACGCAATGGCGTCGCGCTACAACATGGTTTACAACCTCGACAATTGAATTGATGTGATGTTTGTTGCCTAACTTGGCGTGACACACTAGCGTGTGTCTAGATAAAACATTTTCGTTGTATACGTTAAGGACGTGTTTATAAAGCGTTGCAAATTGAATACCAGTGTTTTATTTTAAACGCATTTCACGTTTGCAACACTATATGTGTATCATGAAAGGGTAATATTTTGAGAGATTTCTTCTCAGCCCGTGCTATTTGTAAAAGGCTTTTGTGCGTTCTTCAGCTAAAACAAAAGGTCTAAAAATGTATCTAAATTGTGTCTAAAATGTGTTTCTTTACAAAACCCATCTTTTCGTAGTGTAGTACTAATTTTAAGAAAGAGTGGGTGTAAAATGGATTTCGTGAAATATACGTTGTTTTTGCCTGGCCTGAAAATTAACTTTCAGATGTTCAAAACTTACCTCAAAGAGTCGGAATCAGGCGAAACGTGGACTACACTGAGGTTGAACTTGGTGTTTCAGTCATATAATACCGTGGAGTTCATAGAAGAAGAATCAGTTAATAAAAATAAGCCGTAACATTAAAACTTCATGGCTAACGACCATATGAGCGACGGGGTACAGTAACAAAACTTGTCAGAAACGAATTATTAAAGTTCGCATTAGTCGTTAGCGTAGGTATGGCCTAAAGGAGGAAACAAAAGAAGCTATAAAAAAAAATAGTCTGTACACAGCTGGCCACTGGCTGGATACGGCATTCCATAGAAAAATTATACAACTCAATTAAACCTTAGACGTCAGTCCCAGCATGGTGGCTCCTGTGAAAACTAATATAAATCCGTGGTGGAATACGTGACTTGTGGTTTTGGAGGGCAATTTTCAAAATAAACAACAGGTTGGGTTCGGTCGTTGTTGGAAAATAAAAAAAAAAATTGAGGAAATAAAATTGAAGGAAGACTTGTGTTGTTGGTTTAACGAAACTACACATAGAAATTGCGGGTTTAGGTTTCACCTTCAATTTCCTTTGACTTCAATCCTTAACGACTAATGGATTTTTAATAAATGCTTACGTCAAACATCGTTAGAATAAATATCACTATAGGCTATTGGCTCGTGCTACACCTGACTGACCACAAGAGTGGACAGAAGGGAATCGTGAATGGAGCGGCCAATACGAGGAAAATTTTAAGTATAAAACTTAATGACGGGCACTTAAGTTTAAAAAAAAGAGTAATAATGCGTCGTTATCTTAAGGGGCGGGGTTTTAATTATTAATTTCTTGTATTAAGATCTTGCCTGTACGAACAGAAATGAAACTCCATTGAAATAGGGTTCACACTGGGTCCCTGCATGAAACGTGGAAATATTCAGGAAAATTAAAATAAAATTAACGGCCTGAAAAAGTACTTAAAAAGACGGAAAGCCTAGGTTCAACAAGAAATAACTAAATACAGATGCAAACCTATTTACGTTTTCCTTTTGGACTTGTATGTCAGACTGCCTGAGCGGGGAACCGAAACCACGAATTTGAAACCAAAGGCCAATGTCCTACCGCTGAGCCACATTGACACGGCCAGAAGGAAACGTCCATAGGCAGCATTTAACACGTGCATATGAACAAACACTTTCCAATCGCCACTGGTGGGACGATTATTTGCCGCGCTACATTCCAACTGAAACGAATGGAACACTTAAAAGTGTAATAAGGATTAAAGGCGGAAAACCAAAGGCTCAACAAGAGTTAAATAAATATAGATGCAAACCTATTTACGTTGCCTTTTGGACTTGTATGTCAGACTTTCCCCGCTCAGGCAATCTGACATATATATGTTTAAAAGGTAACGTAAATAGGTTTGCATCTCTATTTATTCAAGTTTAGTGCTTAAAAACGTGGCAAATGTCTAAAGTTTTGGAATACTACTGGAAATTTTCATAATAGAAAAGCGAGTTCCAGTGTTCATATCGGGCATCACCGTGCAATTTATGTTGAAACAAAAACGTATATTTCTTAAAATTTCGTAAAATATTTCATTTTGCACTGAAAATAGTGCATGATGGACTATTTTTAGTTCATCGATCATAGGAACTAAAAATAAAATCGCTATGTCGGCACAAAATGGCAGCGCTCGCATCGTATTATTTGAACCTTAGAGCAATATAATCACTTCATTACCGAGAAGCATATTTTCCTGTGAAAAGCAACACTCGGCAAGGGTAATTTCACGAAGACACAAGCTGGAGGGCAACTGGTAAGAAACGCTGCTTGTGCTATGGTGGCGTATTAGACAAACTCCTACGTTTTTATCTACGCACACAAAACTTTCATGAACACGTAATTTGGCGTCCCAACACCGGATAAGACACACTAAGACAATATATGCTAAAGAGCGCCCGCACCAGTGGCCATCTTGTTCCGGTTTCATCAAAGTTTTGAGTTTGTAGAAAAAAAAATTGGTGTGTGTCCCAATAAGCCACCCCACGCTGAAATCACGCAGCTTAAAAATGGCCGGCAAACAACAATAAGGAGAGTGAGGGAGAACGAATTTCATGAAGGTGCATTGTGTTAGCTAACATTTGCCGTATGCGGTTTGTAAAGATACCACGAATTGTTTTTGGCGGTGCAGCGTAATGCTTATTTGTCGGTATCGTTACCGAGACTGGAATTGAGGCGCTGGGTAGCACGACACCTCACCCTCAAAAAAGAAACTTCCTCTTATCTTAAAAAATGATTGATTACCAATAATAGGAAGCATAGACTTATACTAAGTTGCATACACGATCTCAGAAATCGTTAAAAAAAAATACCAAGAAAGCAGGCTTGCTTATAAGAATATACGTACTTAAAAGGGGATTGCCACCGGCAGGCTGCAGCATCTATAGCCATTTACCGATATCTAGTTCTGTCTGTCCCTTACTTTCAACGGGCGAAGGAACACACAAGTGAATTTCTTTTTATGGAACAAACAATCTACGTCTCTCTGAGTATAAAGTTCGTGCGTGTACGTGCACCAGAAAGTAAGCGGTAATGCTGAGCCTAATGTGACAACGGGTTTTTATTTTTTTTATATACCGACCGTTTTCAAAAACGCAGATTTGAACAGCTAGATGGGAACCATCTAGTGACAGTGATATCGTTAACCCTGATGGCTTCCTCCCTGGTGCACGTGGACGCACCAACTTTACATTCAACAATTAAGGAGACACGTGGCTTGTTTGTTGTGTAAAAAGAAACTTTTTTGCCCATTCCTTCGCTTGTTGAAATCAAGTGTTAAGTAGAACTAAATAATGGTGACGGCGCTACTAGGGCAGTGACACGACGTAGTATTATTGTGTATAAGTCTATGGTGGAGCCAGTAACTGGGTTAGCTGTAAGGAGCACTGGAGGAAGAAAGGAAGATCGTCTTATTAAAACCAATGCTATTAGACTGGATTTCTTAAGGGGGCACCTACCCTAAAATGAGGCCACACTTTGGAAATTTGTTCTTTCCGTGTAATTGCCTCATAGTCATAACATTTATTTTTACTTTAAAGTATGTTGAAATACGAGTCTAGAACATATTTTAAATTTTGATTTGGTCAATTTTTGTTGGAGTACCGTACTGGTACATTTTTGGTACATTTTATTACACTTCTATACTGCTACTTTGATAACGTCGGCAAAAATTGTTGCAGATGAATGAGATTGGGCTCTAAATCATCTGTATACATACCAGTATCATGTAGACTAAGATAATTTTGCTACTATAAATTTTTATACTTTATAATAGAATCACAATTTGCATCTAGCGTAAACTTATATAGCCCAAATTTTGGGATTTTTTACAAACTACACCGGAAGTGTGTAGAAGTATGATTTTAGTCCACTTTATAGTCACCATGGGAAATTGTGTAAAAAACTTCAAGCTATTATCTCAATTCTACGTAGAGTTATGAGGTTGTTAGTGATTGACCGCAAGCGATATTCGCGATCCGAGAAAATCAAGTTTGAATGAGAAACTTACAACCTTACGCAATGCTACCTAAACCACACAAAAAATGTTTTTAGCCATGAAAGGTCTCAGTTAGTAAAAAAAAAACTGTTGTAGCATGAAGGGTGCATATTACTGCACCAGAATACTTTAGAAACAATTTTTTTGTGGGGGAATATTTTTTAGGGTACGCGCGATTTTTGCTGTTGGAGAAAACAACGTTTTTTTAAGCCTTAGAAATCCGCTCTCAAAGCACTGTCTTGACTAGAATTGCCGTTTTTTCCCTTACATTTTATTCTAGTGCAACGTATAGCTATGACCTCCAAATGGTACCTCGTGGCCAAAATGACGCTGCTCTATATGATGCAGACTGTCATTGGGTGAATCGGCACCTTTAATTTCCTCTGGTTACTACATTTTAGGAGCTTAACCAGAGATTAGAAACTTAATTATATCGCATCGTATCTCTTCCGAGCCAACGCAGGGCCCTGGCGGTAGGAGCGGCGACTAATACCTCTGATAATTCTTTGCCTTCATGCTGCATTGAAGGCAAAGCATTATCAGAGGTATTAGTAGTTAATTTTATAATGTATGGGTTTACCTAATTCCTCAGAAAACCTGTTGCGACTAGGTAGTCGCTGTAGCCGCTTGTTTAAATCTTGTAAAATAAAACGTAGTTTCCACTTAGTTTGTTAAACTTGTTACTGAGCATTGTTATTTGTATATTTATTCATTCCGTATCTATAGTCCCGTATATAATTAATTCTCTTAAACTATCTGTTCAAAATGTGCCTTATTTATGCCGAAGAAGGGAGAGAACAATTTCTGTAGGCTTACTGTTTTTGTTGTAATATTTTTTAAAGTGGAAACATGTGCAGTTTTGTTTTGTAGGTTGTGTCGTACTCGTTCGTCCCAAACGAGCTTATTATGAGCTTCGGGGTACATCTTGTGCAATAAATTATTATTGTTATTACAATTGAGAGGTTTCAAAGAACCATTAACAAAGCAGTAAAAGTACTCTGGCAAAAGAAACAGAAAAACTACAAAGGACACTTATCTTCAAAATCAATTATTGAACTTTCAGCAACTTTACAAGTACACAATCAATACTTTAACCCCACTTATAAAACCTTTAACCTAAGATCCTCAAGAACCAACAATTCATGGTAGCAGAATCCACCTTGGAGAAATTCATATGGGAAAAGAGTCATGTCTTACATTATTCCATCCTTATTCAACGAAATCCCATCCTGTTTAAGATATATTACCAGTGCTAATAAAATGAGAAAATATGTCAAAATCTGGATAGTGGGAATTACCGAAATGTAATATCATTGTACTTTATTCATATAACGATTTACCCTTTGCGTATATTTTTTATTGTAAATTAATGTTGATACTTTAATTTAGTTTTTACCAATTAGAATAATTAGACCAATATCTCAGATGTGAAGATCTCAGTCACATTTTGCGTCACTCATAAGTGTTATTTGTATTGTCCTTCAGTGCACATACAAGCTCTAGCAGCTTCGTGCGTTGTCTTGTTTGCTGAATAAAATTACTATTATTAATATTACTATAATCGGTAAGTTGCCATATAAAGGTCATGTCATTCACAAAAACGTCATACTTTTCGGTTCCAGAGAGAACAGAATCCGTCAAGTTGGCGATCTTCTGGGTCACTTGTCATCGTGCCTTCCTCCTCCCCTTGACTTGGATCTGATCCATGACGCTGGTCAAACGTGCACGGACGGACAGGGAGGTGAGGGGCTACCCCACCACCAGGCTGAACGACCAAATGTCCAGCAACACGTTCAGGCCACTGCTACAGCTTTGCGTCGTCTCCACCCACCTGCTCTTGTAACAGTTGCAAGGTAAACAATTTTGCTTAATATTGTACGAGGTTGGGGGCAAAAGTTGCTACCTGAGTTGTTTTTTCTTCCTGTGTACTGTCACGGTTTCCTATTATTCACAAAGGCTAGACCAAGAGATTCGACGCGTCATCTGCTTAGCCTACGATTCTGCCACCAGTCGCGCTGCCAGCACACTTAAAAAGCACTGCTCAAGCAGCTGAATTAAACTGTAGAAGTTACTCGTGACACGCGATACGCCGGTTTTAAGCTTGAAACAATGCATTGCCGCTAAATTATTAAGTTTAACATCAAAATAAATGCTCTAGAGGTTAAATTTCGGTTATTTTTAACAGACGAAGAACCACGGTATGTTCATGTTATTCTGTATATTGCGCTGCGGTATTTTCTTTTCTTATTGAAAGTGTATTAAACTATCCTTTCACGATCATCCAAAGACTTCAAGGATAGTCACCGTTACCGTAAAATAATGTGCTGCAACATCGGGAGTTCTAATATTGATAAGAATAACACGTTTTTTGCGTCCCGCTAACACTAATCAACGCTACCAGTTTGTAAAGTGTGCTATCAGTGCGCCTAGCGGCAGTTTTTAAAAGTTTTGGATGAGGTGTTCGCAATCTGTGCCAATGTGAACGTCAATGGCATTAGTTAGTTGATATTCTTCTAGTCGGCGTCAACTTAATTATGCCTAAATGCACACAATTATCTCCTTTTTTTATTTGCTTAATTGTGGTTACGAGTTATTGCTTATTCGTTAAGCAAAAGTCGGGGAAAACGCTTTTTTCAGCGTCAGACAGGCACAAAGATGCACACCAAGATGGCCACCTGATAGGCCGCGCCATCTTGGGGGCGACCATCTTCTTTTTCATGATGAAGATGGCCTGTGGGGCAGCCATCTTGTTTTTCTAGATGAAGGCGGCCTATTGGGCGGGGCCATCTTGTTTTTGAAGATTGCAGTGGCCTACGGGGCAGCCATCTTCTTTTTCAAGATTGCGGTGGCCTACGGCGGTGCAGCCATCTTGTTCCTGAAAATCAAGATAGCCGCCCCATAGACCACCACCATCTTGAAAAACAAGATGGTTGCCCCATAGTCAGCTGCCATTTTGTAAGTTGGTGTGCATCTGTAAGTCTCTGATGCTGAAAACAGCATTTTCCCCACCGGAAAAGACACACTATAACCACCGGATAAGACACACTATAACCAGGATGATATACGGTAAACTGCGCCGGCGCTAGTGGCCGTCTTGTTTCGGTTTCATAAGAGATTTTGTGTATATAGAAAAAAGTTAGTTTTGTCTCAATGAGCCACCGCACGTTGCGATCACGAAGTTTAAAAACGGCCAGCAAACAACAATAAGGAGAGCGAAGGAGAGCGAATTTCGCGAATGTGTGTGTATTGAGTTAGCTAACGTTTGCCATATACGGTTTATAAAAATACCACGAATTCTTTTGGCAGTTTGGGACAACGCAATGTTTATTTGCCGGTATCTTGTGGACAGGCTTGAACTACGATTTCCAGCACCATGTTGTCTGTGCTTATGCGGTCCTTGTCAAGCGGTGAGCGCTATTTGGGCTATAGTAACCCTCATACAGAGGGATGATAAATCTGGGCACCATGGTGTAATTTTTATTTATGTTTGTCTCAAGCAGATCAGTAAAAATTTTTTGAGGTGAGGCCTCCAGGCTTGGATGCAATACTCAAGGTACGGGCGAATGAATACTTTGTATAGTGTAGAAAAGAGAACGCAATTAAGAGAATTTAAATGTTTAAAAATGCGTTTGCTGTAGCGATTGCTTTGTGTGCAGCTGAAGTACATTCTTGGTAAGACTATCGTCAACCAAAATGCCAACGTCTTTGATAGAATTTTTGGATTCGATACGATTACTGTTTAAGAAATAAGAGTTGTACTTATATTTGAAACCAAAATGAAGAACACTAACTTAGCGACACTAAAATTCATGCGATCGCGAATGCCCAATGTGCAATGGAGTTGAGATCAGATTGAATGATCAAATGATCAGTAACTGATTGAAGAATGTGGTAGATTTTCAAATAGTCAGCATGCAAAAAGTAAACAACAGCAATGGATTAAACGGAGAGGCAGTCGTTAATAAAGATGTTGAAGAGTATGGGACCAAGAACTGAACCCTGTGGAACACCAGATAGAATCGGCGGCAAGCTAGAAAGGGAATCCCGAAGTTATTAAAATTCGTCAGAGCAGATCTGAGATCATGACTCGAGCTGTAATCGTATTTTTGGCTTCTTGTACTGTTGACACATCTAAACAACGCTGCTTAAAGATCACACCATTTGTCTTTTTAACGTTGTTTTTAGCTCATTGGGAAGATATGGCTCCACAGATTGTGCTTTTCTAAAACTGATCGAAGTTGGTGAAGTTAATTCCAAAGTTACGGGCTTCTAAATAGCCAGTTTTATTGCTTTTTTTTTTATCGTTTTAAACATTGTTATTCGGCAACAGTGCAAATCATTGCAGAGTACAGAAGAACAGCCTGTCAACTACCCCGAATTGGAAAACAAAAACGAACTCGACTAAAATTTAAGGCAGGAACTGAAGTCAACAGAAAAGGAACACGAATAAGCTTTCCTGTAAAGCTTCAGTTACAGTAATGTTGCTGTAGGTTTTAGTCCACGAGAAACCTTGCTGCTGTATTCAACCGTTACACATATTAGTAAAATTAAAACCATTCCAACTGGCAAAAAAATATGGCTCATTAATAAAGAGGAAGAAACGATTATTTAATATTTTATTGCGTTAGTGCAGTTAGATCAAATTAGAGATAAATTTAAAAAAAATTGCACGCGTGAGCAAAGAATAGGCCTAATACATGACTTTGTTTGGTTGTGTTTAGATTATCGAGTAGTGAATTTTTTATAATGGTCAGTTTTAAAGTCAATTAGATTGGAATTAATGAGAATA
>JAHWFP010193279.1:61509-77728 GCA_023313725.1 Lithobius niger
GTTTGGTTCAACTAGCAGTAGGTTTTAACAAAAATAAAGCATTTTGACCATAAGACGCTCCTTTTTCTCGAAGCTAAGAAAGAGGTTTGGTTCAGCTATAGCAGTAGTTTTTAACAAAATTAATTAATAATGATGAAATATCTGATCTCACAATCTTTACTGAACATTAGAATACACATTATTAAAATAAAACGTCACATTTTTTACCGAAGATGGTAGTTGGTGACGTCATTGGTTCGAAACCAAAACAATGGCATGCTTTACGATGCCCGCTTCTAACAGTGCTGTCCGTCTGTTGACACGATGTAATAAACGTTGCATATTTCTGTCGCTTTGTCGATTAGATTTAGGCAGCTTAATGCAACTAGTCGTTCGTTTGTTACAGTCCAATTTTGTGTCGGTTCATCCAACAGGTCCAGTAAAATCAACAACCAATGAGACGCAAGAATCAATAAAAATGACACGAATCGAGTCAATGACGTCATATGCGACGCAAGACGCGTTCAAATTACAAAAAATGGCCGCTGCTTGCCTAATGTCGAAAAATCTCGCACTGTTTCTCGCGCTGCTTCGTAGTGTTGAGTGGACCGCCGATCCGACCAAAGCTGCATGTCGACGGTCCTTGAACAGGCCCAGTTCCAAAGTCACGTGATGTAAATGCCGCAGCGAAAGTGGCGTCGTGGTGACGTAGGCTACTGTTGTTTTTGCTTTATTGCAGCGAAGCGACGCCGAAGGCCGAGCCGAGCTCCGTTTATGAATCCACTCCAATGCAATCTTTGTATCCGCATCACAAAATAACCGCTGCATCAATTAAAATCAGATTTTGTACAATGATAACGATACACCTAGGGTGGCTTTTAAAAAAGTAAATTTAAAATCGGACACGTTGTTGAGGAATAATCAAGGTGACAAAATGCAGAGGTGGCGTGAGATGCTCACCTATTTGCTCACCAGTGGTTTCCGAAGCACGAAAATCTGCCGCATCGGTAGTAAATATCAAGATGGATGTAATGCGCGCTCAAATTTCTGCCTGAATCAATTTTCAACTGCGGCCAAAATTTGATGCTTTCCAACAAAAATTCTTCAAATTCGTGGGTGGTTTTATCTGCTGAAAACCAAAGTCGGAAAACCACTGCTCGTAACCGCCGTCAAAGCCATCCACTGATGGGCTACGAACGCAAATGGACCAAGAAACAAGATGCGATGACTCGACCGAAAAGGTGAGCCACAGCGCTGTCTTCATTGCTGCACGGGTTGTTTGCAAACGCGGTTCGCTCCATTTTGTTGACAGTGTAATTGACGACGCTTTAAATATTACCTACCTAAAATTATTAAAAACGTATGTTGTGTGCGTGCGTGTACCTCTACTCCTCTTGAACCAAGGCACCTGCAAAGATGGGGATGGGATCAAAGGAAAGATAATTAAATTGCGCTTCCGTTAGGGCTGTTTTTGTCGCTGTAACTTGATTTTATGATCCTCGAATACGCGAAGGAACCAGCAAAAATAACATCAAAGTTTTTTTTATCCTCATCACGTTTGCTCATGACGTCATAGTTTGTTCATGCAAAGTTTATTATGCCTGAAGCAACACTGACCTTAAGTAAAATTTGCCTAATAAAACTATATGACGTCAGTACTAAGTAACAGAAACACGATATATCATATAAAATATGGATCTCAGAATCAGTAGAAAATCAAAATTCACTTCGTTTTCGGGGCAGCCATTGGTGACACAACGTGTTTGAACTTTGTGATTGTAGATCAAAGTACGAGCGATGTCGATGAACTGCAGGTGTGCTGAGGAATGTGATAGACGAACTGGGAGCAACAATTGCAATTAAATTGCGTCGAAATAATCAGTACATATCGGTTTTGTGATGCTTCTGGAATCAAAGAAATTACGTGAAGCGTGGATCAATGGCAATGGAGTCAGCGAAGCGAAAGATTTGGCTAGCAAGATGTGCAAAACTGGAAATTTCGAGTCGAGTTCGAGTTTGACTTCGTTATGGAAACTCGACTCGATCTAAAAACTTTAAACTCGAAATTTTCGAGTTTTACGGAGTATCGTGATGGGAATCTCGCTACTCCTTTTTGTTTCCGTTAGTCAGTCTGAGACGTTCTCACTTCTGCAACATTTAGTTAGGGACAAAGGAAATCTTTGTTTAGTTTTAGAAAAAAAGATCGTTATCTTCGATAAATTCCAGAACAAATGCTTAAAAAATGTGGAATATTTCTTGTGGTTATACAGCGACTGTCCTGTGTGTAGTGTTTTTTATACAGAAAAAACTGATTTATTTGCTTCAGCATATGCGCGGTTCCCACCAAAATACTAAAAGAATTTCCCCGAGTTTTCCAGAGTAGTTGACGTCAATTACCAGGTTATTTACCGCAATTTTTGGAAAGAAATTTTTTTTCGCAACTATGTTATCTAATTTTAATGAACTTTTAGGTTTCAACACTTAAGTATTAGGATACAATTTTTACCACAATGACTTAACATACTGTATTTAACGCACTCAGGCCTTGGGTCAAAAACCTGGCTTTGTTTTTCTCCCGGAGTTTTCCAGGTTTTTGTGTGAAAAATTAGATAATTCCCTGAGTTTTTCCTAGTTTGTAAAATCATATTCGAGACTCGAACTCGACTCGAAACTCGATTCTCAACCCCCAACTCGACTCGAACTCGACTCGACTTGACTTGAAAAAGTTGTGTTCGCGCACCCCTAGCATTCACCTTTAGTTCACAAGAATTATTTTCACCGCCGCCATGTCTAAAACGTCCAATTTCGTGCACGTGCACCGACCCAGTCAAAGAGGCGGCCAACAACGTTAGTGGGCAAGTGGGCATAATGCCAGTTGGTGCGTCTTTTCTGGTTAAGCCGAACTCTGAAGATAGAAGGGTTGGTAATTCTTTAGAAGGAGAGGTTGGCGGTTGGTGTTGTGGCGGGAATGGGGCCCGTCATTTAGGAATTGCCTCCTCTTCCTCTGTGTTTGTCCATTTCCTCCCATTTCCTCAATGTTTAACGAGTAAAGAGAAACTAACGGTCGCTTCTAACGTTTTCTTTGGCTGCACGGCGTCGACCACTTTGCGGCCATTCGCATGCGGAGGGATACGGGTAATAAGGAAGGCAAAGCGCTGCAAGGGCTGGGATGGACCAAAAGTTTGCAAGGAACTAAAATTTTAATCATGTTTCTCTGGAGTGGGATTTAATAAAAGGTTCGTGAGAGTGGAGAATGGCTACAACTTTTTTTTTTTTTTACAGGAAGGTTGTGGTTGGGGAGCGAAATAAGTTGAAGAGAATAACAGATTAGAAATGGCTAAATTAGTAATTTCAATTTCAGGTAGGCCTATTATTCGTTGGGGTGGGTAGGGGGGGCGCTAGGGAAAGGGTACAGTCAGAAGCAGCTCCCTATTAAGCCTCGTAGAGGCTGGTGCTTAAGATTTATTGCGCCGGCCCCCCCCCCCCCCCAGTTCCCAGCCCTCAAGAAAAGGAAAACAATAATTTTTTTAGCCATTCAAATTTTCTTAAACAATTCTTCAGTAAAAGTAAATTTTTGTGAATTTCAAATTATACCTTATTTTATTTTTTCTGTGACCGTGAGGCCCTTTTTCGGCTTGTGGTCCGGCCCAAAGTACCCCCCCCCCCCCCCTCCCCGTTCCACGTTCGTATTGAGTCCTGACCTCATGCGGCCAGTTGTCCAACTATAATGTCCGTTTTTACTTTTGCGGAAAACATACTTTAAAAATTAAGCTGCGTAGGGTTTTCGTAATAAATATGTATGAAAAATAAGCCTAGTACTGAGAATAGCCCAAGCATGGTGAGCCAGTTTGCAAAAACTAGCGATAAAAACCTCTTAGCATTGCTTTGATTTGACTTGAGATTTGACGATACTAAAACAACTGGCTTGGAGCCAGGAGCTGAAACCTGCCATTTCCTTCCCAGACGGCCTTGTGCAAACGGTGGTGGATTACGACATGGATACACCCCATGTTAGACTCCCCATGGATACTCCCGCCCTGTTACTGTAATATTTGCCTGAGTTTTCCAGGTTTTTCCCTTGTAATTGAGGTTAATTTCCAGGTTATTTACCAAAACTTCAAGGCAATTTTTCCACACATTTTACCAGTTTTACTTGTTTTACGGCTCACCACGTAGTGCAAAAGAGTACGTAGTCCAACTTACTGAACTTTTAGGTACTAAATTAACACAGAAGTACAAGGATACATTTTATTTTACCACAACGTCTCAACAGAATACGTTTAATGCACTTAGGACTAGGCCTAAAATTGTAGCTTTGTTTTTTTCCTGAGTTTTGTAGGTTTTTTGCGTGAAAAATCGGAGAATTCCCTGAGCTTTCCCTGAGTTTCAAACGTAGTTTTAATTCCCTGAGTTTTCCAGGCTTTCTAGGTTCTCCAGGTTGGTGGGGAACCCTGTTAAAAAATGACATTTATTCGCTCCTGGTACAATGAAAGATGCGTGGATTGAGCGAGCAATGCGAGCGATTTCTACGTAAACTAAACCTTTTTAATGTGTGTTTCGCTTTGCTCTCCCAATCTTTCATCTCTCACCTTCGTAGGGGATTACTTCTGGAGGAGAAAACGTACAAACACACAAACAAACAAATCGTGTGTTTTGAATGATGTAGCTGAAACGCAGACGTGCGAAGTTGCTAGTCGCACATGAGTGAAACAGTAAAGAATAAATCGACGTACCGCAGCGAATCGTGTGTTTTGAATGATGTAGGTGAAACCAGACGTGGTGAGGAATGTGATGAACTAAACTGTGAGCAACCATTGCGAAGTTGCTATTCGCACATGAGTGAAACAGAAAAGAACGAATTGACGTACCACAGCGAATCGTGTATTTTGAATGATGTAGGTGAAATGCAGACGTGCTGAGGAATGTGATGAACTAAACTGTGAGCAACCATTGCGAAGTTGCTATTCGCACATGAGTGAAACAGAAAAGAACGAATTGACGTACCACAGCGAATCGTGTGTTTTGAATGATGTAGGTGAAACCAGACGTGCTGAGGAATGTGATGAACTAAACTGTGAGCAACCATTGCGAAGTTGCTATTCGCACATGAGTGAAACAGAAAAGAACGAATTGACGTACCACAGCGAATTAACTTCGGTCGCTGCTTAACTGCACAATAAAAAATAATATAATAAAAAAAACTAGCCAATAAGTGTGTAAATAACAAATAAACGCGACGTTTCGGGGGCTCACGTTCCCCGTTATCAAGTGATTAAAATGACTCGTCTCAGGGCATCATTAAGAAAATGGTCTAAAATTAATCATGGTGATATCATGCATGCTAGCATGAAAACAAAATTAATACAAGATTTAAAAAAAAAAGGTCTAATGGTCTGCAAGACAAAACTGCAAACCCAACTTGGAATCAAGCAAGCTCAATTGCTTCTCCGAGAACGCTGGTTGACAGCAGCGACAAGCTGGTAGCAAGCTGTATATATTTGCTCAAATTCGTGCTATGGGTAGGGGGAACTCACGGCAAAATGGAAACGGCATAATATTTATGGAAAAATGCGAACATCTTCATCTTTAAAGACATATGATGTGTGTGGGTGTGTAAGTGTGTTAGTACCTCTACTCCTCTGGAACCAAGTCACCTACAAAGATGGGAGTAGGACCAAATGAAAGATAATTAAATTGCGCTTCGGTTAGGCCTATTTTCATCGCTGTAACTTGATATTATCACCCTCAAATACGCGAAAGAACCTCAAAGATTAACGTCAACGTGTTTTTTTACCCTCATGATGTTTGTTCATGCACGGGTTAAAATTCGTGACAAACAAACCGTTTTGAAGCTATTAGTTACGTACTGAGATGATATGGAAAAGGACGCACGCAAAAAATAACCAAAAAGGACGACGTATTTAGCAAAATACCACATATAGATCTTACAATTATTTTGTTATCAACTGACTTGATGCCTGGAAAATCAGACCAGTAGATCTGGTTTTAAAAGGGTGTCAAACATTCGGGCTTCTGAAGCACGGAGGTGCCGATTTCCACGTAAACTAAACCTTTTTAATGTGTGTTTCGCTTTGCTCTCTCAATCTTTCTTCTCTCACCTTTGTAGGGGATTACTTCTGGAGGAGAAGACGTACAAACGTACAAACAAACAAATCGAGTATTTTGAATGATGTAGGTGAAATGCAGATGTGCTGAGGAATGTGATGAACTAAACTGTGAGCAATAATTGCATTTAGTTTGCGTCGAAATAATCAGCACAGCGATTTTGTGATGCTCTTAATTGGAATCAAAGAAATTACATGAAGACACCAATAATCGACACCAATGGAGCGAGGGAAGCGAACGATATGGCTAGTATTCCTTAATGTTTTTATTCTTTGGTAAAATAGGATTGTGTACTGGGGACTGACGGGACAACAATTACCAAAGTTTCCAGGTTAATTCTGGCCTTTTGCTGTTTTTCCGCCAAAAAGGCCTAGGCCTATTGTTTTTTTCCAGGTCTAGAATATGGTCAGTTTCGATTCTATCTTGGAAAGGGAGTGCCCTGTAGTTATCCTGTGTTAAACAAGTGAATTTGTTAAGACATTCAGATTTAAGTTTGATTAATTTCAAGGATCCATCCTGCTCGCGCAGCGTTTCCTCCATTATTCCGTCATTCATGGCTGTTTTTCCCCGAGCTGTCCTCCATGCAGTTTTATCTACGAGGACCTTGGATGCAGAATGCTTCACTTCAATCTGAATCCCTCAAAGGAACATTGTAGTGTACAACAATGCATAACTCCAACAATGCACAACAATTACACAGCTTGCGTTACTATAATCTTTGTAAAGCCCGATTTGGAACTGGTATTGGTAGCTTCCGTTTTTCGCCCATTCCGACCACGTTGCAACTCACATAAATGTAGTACATCATACAAAAACCCCATATGGCTAAAGGGACCCATCAAGTTTTCGCAAGATAAAATACTGGTATCAGACTGCCATAAAGTGTGATATCATACAAAAAGCCAGTTAGGGCCCAAAAAAAATCAAGTTTTCGCCATAAAGTAGTGATATGATAGCCAAAATGGCTGCCACCAAGTTTGTGGTTCGAACTGTGATCACTCAAGCTTAACTGACAATCACCGAGGTGTCAGTTAAGGCTGAATGATCAGGGTTGGGACGAAATACTTGATGACAGACATTTTGGTTCTGATATCGCTACTTTACATGGCAAAAACTTAATTTTTTTTTACCCTTACTGGGTTTTTGTACATTGTCTGACATCACTATTTTAAAAGATAAAAGATATCACAATAAAAAGCACCTATTGGAGTCAAACTTCAATGTTAAATTTCAAGCATATTGGTCGCATAAATTATTTTATCTGAATGGGATTAGCATAAGTAATTAGCATGAAATCAACGTTGTTGAGA
This sequence comes from Lithobius niger, assembly GCA_023313725.1. Lineage (NCBI taxonomy): Eukaryota > Metazoa > Arthropoda > Chilopoda > Lithobiomorpha > Lithobiidae > Lithobius > Lithobius niger. Next base: position 68,925 of record JAHWFP010193279.1, read on the forward strand.
TGTCATTTTCGTATTAAAATTTTTTGTGCACAGCTCTTTCTGTTGTTACCTGATAAACAACGTCGATCAACACAATTTCCAAAGCTTTTTGTCGCTTTAGTATTTAATGTTCAATACTAGAAAACGTCGGTTTAACATCTGGGGTAAGAGAAGCATTAGGTAGCCTTGGTGATATGTATCAAATGGCTCGACTTGAACAGCAACAATTAGATGCGTACAATTAGACGCCATTGAAAGCCAATAGTCTGAACTTGATGGGCAAAGCCCAAGCGTGCCTCTAGGTACTTTCGCCGCTATTTAACTAAAATTCGTCATCCATTCATCCTGTCCCCAATTTAAATTAACGTCACGTCCCTAATCTTCACTATAATGTCACCCTCATCCCATTAGCAGTGTTTAGGCAGCAATGCGGGTGAGCATTAATTTTAACCCCATGAAATTTAGACCAATAAACATCGGTACGAGGAGAAACTGTCTTGGTCTGTTTATTAGCGTAATTCAAGTATCATCGATCAATCCCCCTCATCATGTCCAAACTCATCCAATCCCCGCAGAATTTGGTGCACTCGGCCAAAGAAATAATTGAAAAGTGAAAACAGACGAGTGAAATCTGAGGAAGAGCAGCAAAAGAAAGCAAAAAAAGTCACGATGTCAAAACTGTCTAACAGAAGAAGGGCTCTAGGAAGTAAAAATAGCCAACTCAATTTTTAATTTTGCCAACTGTGTACGATTTTCGCGAAGTTATAGTTGTTATCACGACTTCAAACTCGGTGGGGATACAGTTCAATACATATTTGGTTTTTAGTTTGCGCATTTTCTATTATGTTTTTAAGTCCTGGTGGTGATGGGCTAACACAACTTGAGACAGAAAAGCAAACAAAACGGCTAAGTTAATTTTCAATTTTGCCAACTACGCAAATTTTCACGGAGCTCTTCTTAGTCCAGGAGCTCTTTTTTTTCCAAGAGTTTACGAGTTTGGAACATTAATTTTCAATTTTGCCGACTACGCAAATTTTTTCGGAGCTCTTTTTTTTTTCCAGGAGTGTAGGTTTATGACTTGGAACAGTGATTTTCACTTCTGCCAACTAGGCAAATGTTCACGGAGCACTTCTTTTTTCCCAGGAGTGTAGGTTTACGAGTTTGGAACATTAACTTTCAATTTTGCCAACTACGCAAATTTTCACGGAGCTCTTCTTTATTCTAGGAGTGGTAGGTTTCCGAGTTTGGAACATTAATTTTCAATTTTGCCAACTACGCAAATTTTCACGGAGCTCTTCTTTATTCCAGGAGTGTAGGTTTATAACTTGAAACAGTGATTTTCACTTCTGTCAACTAGGCAAATGTTCACGGAGCACTTCTTTTTTTCCAGGAGTGTAGGTTTACGAGTTTGGAACATTAATTTTCAATTTGCCAACTACGCAAATTTTCATGGAGCTCTTTTTTTCCAGGAGTGGTAGGTTTACGAGTTTGGAACATTAATTTTAAATTTTGCCAACTACGCAAATTTTCACGAAGCTCTTCTTTATTCCAGGAGTGTAGGTTTACGAGTTTGGTACATTGATTTTGAGTTTAATATCTCTTAAGGCGTTAAATGCCCTATTCCCACCCTTTAAACGATAGTTAGACCTCGAGTTTAGCCTCTGTGGCTGCAGAAAAGTATGTGTTATAGTAGAAAATGTGCCAGTATAAGCCACACCGTTACAACGTTACGCCTGCCTAAAAGTGAAGAAAACAAGAAAAGTGGTTTGGATTTAAGTTGAATTGTGCTGTAATTCTTTCATCTTTATCTTTTCTTTCACCGCACGCGTTGATGCTCCAGCAAGACAGCTCTTTCATTTTCTCAGTAAAACTAAGAAGACAGGTTTAAATAAAACGACGGGAAAATTCAATACTTAAACGCTAATGATGGGAGGGCAACAATACGTAGTTTCAGGAGCAAATAAAGAATGTCGTTACGAGGAACGAAGAGTGACAAACGTTTAGCATGGGGTTTTTGAATGACGGAACCCACACACTTATTACAGCAGCGATTTAGGAGAGAGACAAATTGTCAAATTAACTAACCCACCCGCGCCGGATTCAGAGAGGGGGGGGGGTGCTTTGGGTGCTGAAGCACCGGGCCTCAGATCGAATAGGGGCCTCAAGGGTGCCTCTCGGTCACTTGAAAATTAAAATAGGGTACTATTTTAAATTAAAAAATTGTTTACTTTTACTGTGTTTTAAAAAAAAATATTGTTAAAAAAAAAAGAAACTTTTTTATTGTGGAACTGGCGGGGTGGGGCGGGGGGGGGGGGCCGAAGGACCACAATAAATCTTAAACACCACGAGGCTTAATCCGGCTCTGTAACTAACTCACGTTTCGAGAATGAAGTCAACACCGTTTTGTGGTTCAGATGTAAATTGATGTTGGTTTAATGCCGACCTTGCACGGGATCGGTCAACTGGAACTTGAAGGTTGATCTCTTTACATTTTGTGGCCACTTGGGGGGGTTAAGCTTTTGAATTTCAAATTGGAGAGCCGAAACTGGTCTTAGCAGAAACGGGCCGGAGACTGGAATGCCAAAAATGGCGATTGGGGCCGTGGTGTTCACAGTCGAGAACAATTGTTATCTCATGTTATCTTATGATACATTATCTCATGATACAATTGTTTTTTTTCGGGGTACAATGTGATGCTGAGGGGTTGTTTGATAGAAGTTACTGCTTTCAAATGACATGGTTTAATTAGCATCAATAATCAGCTGTTAAATATTTTCTTGGCTTGGAAAACTGTTGGAAGTGTGACGTCATGGGATGAATTGTTGCCATCACTGATCTTGATGCGTGATCACCAGATCAACGGAGACAGGATGCTGCAAACGGTGTTAAGAATCTGTCCCATTGTTTGACGGAGACGATCAGAGCTCAACTGTGGATGATTGTTATACTGTAAAAATGCAGTCACTCCGTAAGAAATTTGTAGTAAGATGGTTTTCATAACAAGATAACTCAGCCGGTAGATCGGTTGTCGTGATGATGCTGGTTCGAGTTCAGGCTAAGGTCAATTTTTTGTAAAGTTTTGGCGAGGATTTAAAAAGCGCAATAATCACATTTAACTTTTCGGAGTACATTAGAGTTCATTATGCCTCATTCCCCTGGAATTTTATTTACTCCTTTAACTTCTTTGTCGTTTGGTGCAGGTGAAGATCATGGTAGAATACTGTGTGACGAGAATCTGCCGTTGGGTTGGAATACATTCGGTTTTGTGCCACGTCTTAATCCTTTGTTTTTATAATTCCTTTAAATTTTGGTATTCTGCTGATATTACATGAATATTAACGCTGGGGGGGGGGGGGGTGAAAACTTTTGAAAAAGAGGAATTTTACCGGGTACAGCCGGTCAAAATTGGTTTCTATTCCTGAAAATAAAATATACACTGTCTATAAATTTTTGCATTCTGCTCCTGTAATGCTTTTCTTCCCTGGAGGTTTTTCAATGTTCTGAGATACCTAGCTCGCCAACAAATCTGCGCATGAAGGGCACAAACCCTACTGAAATAGCATGGAAGCAATAGCCAGCCATCTCTTTTCCTCTCGATGTGTCAAGTGGTGACTCAAGAGGGGAGGTAGGGTGGGTGCAGGTAGTATATATTTTCGTTTCAGGCATTAAAAACCAGTGGCCGGCTGCACCCGGTAAAATTCGGCTTTCTAGTTACCATTTCGAAAATATCCACTACCTGTAAATCTTTCCATGTTCATGTTGACCTCGTCACAAGGGGTCGCGGGCACCACGTGACGGGTTCCCGAGGGTTGTGAGCTTGACCCATGGAGACAAAGTCTCTACTGAAATTTGTCTACGAGACTTTATATGGATGGGGGGAAAAAAGCAGATGTGCGTCTACTTACAGGACTTACCTTGGAGATTAATGGAGGGTTCCTGTTGGGAGACATGAGTTGAACACCAGTTGATTGAGAGTCCGTGAAGAGGAAGAATGTAGGGTGATGGAACGTGGTGGAAGTTGTCCAATGGTGGAGTGGGGAAAAGCTGAAGAGAGAAGCCTCCGTTCCAAATGAAGAAAGGTGGGAAGGAAATTCGAAAGAAGGTTCCGAAATTAAGAGTGGGTATGAAAACTGAATTCATAACCCTTAGCTCTGGATCTGCAAGAAAGGCAAGGGAGCATTCTAGTTTAGGTTAAAGAAGATTTCCGCTCTGCAAGGAAGAAAGAAGTCGGTATTGTCCCATTGCCAAATTTGACGAGCGAATATTTCTCGGGTGGCATAGGAGATTGGCATGGGTCACAGAGTTATGTTTAGGCCTGGAGGCAGGGGGTTGAGCCAAGGAGCACAAGAGTTAGAAGTAGTCAGCCTGAGGGCGAGGAGACAAATTGGCGTTTTTCATGCCGTCAGAAGGGGGAATGGGACTTTGAGGTGGGATGGGAGGCTTCTTGAAGGGTTGTTGTGAAGGTTGGGGGCGATGAATGCAGAAGGGTCTGCAGGAGGCAGAGAGCAACGCCACAGATTTTGGTCCTTGTTAGAGGAGAGAGGAAGAGGAGACAGTTTGCACATGTGGGCATCAGGAGGATGAAGTTTCGTTCGGAGTTTGAAGTTGCTTGCAGTAAGGTTGGCGATGATGGCTTTGAGCGATTCGATCATTTGATTGACAGAGACGATGTCAGCTGATTGTCTTTGGATGAAAGAGATGATGAGAGCAATATTTTTCTTGAGTCTACTCAGATGGCTGTTGGAAAGGAAAGGTTTCTTCTTGATGGAAGAGCCGAATCAGCAAAATTGGAAGACGAGGATTGTTTTTGACCAGGAGACGAGTTAGGGCAAATTTCCGGATGAGAGGCGAATGGATTTGAGGATGAAGTCGGATTCTGAAGCATAGGGGCTGAAATGTCACGGTGGGGGGGGGGGGGGGGGTGTCAGGACCAGGGACCGACGAAGAGGGCTGTGTCTTGGAAGCTTAGGAATTCAATTTCTTCAAAGAAGAGCGTGAAGATGAGGATCCATGAGAAGAAAGCCACAAGGAGGAGGAAGTGTTGGTTAACACAATGTTGGACAACGCAACGACGAGATCTTTGCCTGGCGTGGTGGAATGATCGAGGCGATAGCAGCCTGTAGTTCCAGTTCCTTCTTTCTTTTCATTTGAGCCAATCTTTTGGCAGACTCAATGAAAGGCCAGTCCTTCCTGGGAATGGTCTAGCAGATCTTGCATGGATCACAGAGGTAATCACAGTGGCGGTGATTTTGGTAGGCGGTGTGGGAGTTGTAACAGCGTCGTTTCAACACAATTCCAGCACAAGTGCTAACATTAGGTTCATAAGTGGCAGGAACTATAACCGATGGTGGTTACCTCGAAGCACCACCTAGAAGTGTAGGGGCCATAGGAAGAAGAGCCAAAGAAACGACGTAAGCGAACGGCGAACAAAGGAGGAATTTCCCACCGTGGTGAAGGACCTGATGGGAGAAGAGAAACGGACAGCTTTTCGATAGTGACGATCGGCCGGAACGAACGGGGATGAAGGCGGCGATGATTGGGTGAGAGATGACTTGCCGACGGGGCAGCGGGAGACATGAGGGACATCCGATCTTGAGCTTTCGGTCGAAAGCTTTGACAGACGGCGGGGGCAGGAAGAACAGTGTTGACGGGAAAGATATGCCCGACAAAGCAACAATTATCTTTTACGGGTAAAGCCGAATAGGGGCAGCTGAAGTGGCAGACGAGTCGTAGAGCGAGGATTACAGGGTCTATGCTGAACGTCTTTCGTAGTGAAAGAAAAGTGGAGGTGGCCAAATGGATCGGAGAATGCGATCAAAAGACGGAATCAAGTGGGTCGTGTAGGAATGAAGCGGAGGAAGCGGATGGCCACTCCGCGGAAAGAGAGTCCAGAATCACGGATGCGATCCAATGATGCGTGAATTTTCAAGTTTGAAAGAGAGGAAAAGTTCAAGCAAATGGCCGACTAGAGGTGAAAACGGACGAAGAACGAGGGGAAAGTAATATGATGATCAGATTTATGAGATGTATTCCATAAAGCGAATGCTGAAGGAGAAGCGGGCAAGTTCAGGAAAGCAGGGAAAGCGAAGCAGAGGCCGATGCAAGACGAGGGAAGGAGGCTGATGATTGCTGTGATAGCAAGGGTGACAGGGCCCAAAGAGGCATGCCAGTCAGGTGAAATGGACGAATCACAGTGGACATTTTCAAAACGGCAACTTTAAATTAAATATACAGTAGTGTGAAAACTGGTGAAATATGTAAAAAAAAAAAAAAAAAAAAAAAAACTACGGGAAGAAATTATGATTTTAATGCATTCCAACCAATTTTGCATGCAGAGTAGGTATATTTTATTTTCTAAACAAACTTATTCAGTAATCTACATACAAAGGATCTCTCTCTCTCAGCTTCAAATGAACAGTTGCTAAATTCTGAAGCCTATTCAAAAAATTGAAAGAAAAATTACAGGATGTGTGCGTACAATGCATGAATAAATAAATAAAGAAGTTTACTTAGAACAATTGGGATAGCCTGATATTAAAATATATGTCCCTTTTACCTCCCCTCTTTCTCGGGTGCCCCACCCCCACTGCTTCCAACAACATGCATCCTTTCGTAACCATCCTACGAAGATTTCTTGCCTTCCACGGTTTCCACACCAGTCCAAGAACGACGACACGTGACATGAGCTTTAAGCCTGTGGTCGACTGATTGAGTGGAATTATTATTCCGGGGCGACCACTTTCAGTGCAACAGCGAAACAGGTGCAGGCGTCATCAAGTTTAACGACAGTCCACTATCACTAAAGCCTCCGACCCCCTTCTCTTCTTACGTCTTCTTACCTGCCTGGTCGTATATTCTCCACCCCAATGACTTGCCGTAATTGTCTCTCCCCGGTTTCGAAGGGGAAAAGTACTTCCGGAAGGGCCCGCGTGGGGACATTTCTTTTTGCCAACTCCCTCCCCCTACCTCCGTACCCTACCCTTCTGGTCTTTGCTGCTGGTAATTTATGGAGCTTGGGACCCAGGGTACTTGAGGGCACAGTTATCGTTAAGTTGAGACGCATACGCGTTATTGGTGCGGTTACAGAGGCGGGAAGATGCTCGTTAGGCTTACTGAAGGATTGTTTCCGTTTGTTTGGCGTCTCCGGATGCGGGCTGGTCCGAAAATTTAAAGTGCGGGCCTCATGCAGCATGCAGCGCCGCCGTTTGAATTTGTTCGGGTTTTGTGGCAAAATGTTGAAACAACTTTTTTTTTTTTGGCTTATCACGGTGAATGTTTTCTTAGACTGCAGACCTCATAGGCAAAGTTTGAGAGTTTCCAGTCGTGCAATGCAGCTACACAAAAACTGGATTGCCGTAAGCATTTTTTTCTGCAATCGCGTCGTAAATGTCTGCAACCACCTACCCTCTACTGTCGATTTGGCACCGTCACTGACCACTTTTAGAAGGGTATTAAACCAGACTGACGTATCAAAGTTTGTTAGCACCTTTCACCTTAGTTTTTCATTATATACTATTCTGTTTGTTGTCGACTTATTTATTTATTTATTTATTTATTTATTTATTTATATCAAGTATTGCGTATCCTTGGTTATTGCTGACTTAAATGGCTGGGTGTTAGTGACCTATTAAGGTCCGTCTCGGCCCAGCTGCAACTCTAATTCCATCAAATTATTATCCTTATTATTACAATCTCGAACGACACAATCTCGAACCCCAATTGCCGAAATCCGTAATCTTGAAAAGCCTCAGCTCGACAATCCACAATCTTGAAATCCAGTCTCAAATTTAAGTAGCACAACTGGGTGGCAACTTGTCCAAGGACGGCAACTTATCTGCCACTTTTATCCGGATTGCAGAAGATGCTGCTTGCCAGCTCTTTCTCTGGTGGCTTTGAGGAAGGGCGCAGTGGTGTCCATGATGACGCCATATTATGCCAGACGTTCTGATTCCGAGCATACCTGTTGTCTACGGTGATTCCTTGCACGTTTTTTAATAAATGTAGCTAGCTAAAGTAAAACGCTAGAATTAAAACCGAACTTAACCTAATTTTGCCGAACTTGCGCACAACACTGATTATTTTTTTGTGTCTGTCGTTTTTTAAAAACTGAAATTCGAGATTTTTGATAATTGACACTGAGAATTTTCGAGATTGGAGGTTCCAGATTGCGTCTTTCGAGATGCTTGTTTCGAGAGTGTGGATGGGTGGATAGGCTATCGAGAGTTTCAGCGTTGCAGAATAAATAAATAGACGTGGTTCTAGAGGGGTGGTCGATTGAATGCTTCGAAAATAGAATAAAAGATGCGGATTATGGGTCGACTCCATAAAGTAGGCATTCAAGACACAAAAACAGGTACGCCATATTTCTGCCTTCACATGGAGGCCACCATCAGGCATAAACACATACTGCGACGCACAAAGCATAAGTGCAAATTCCTTACAACCTCCAGATAACCATCGAATAAAGAAGTATTACAATTTACAACATTAATGTGTTTTTAAAAAACAAAAACGCTTACCAGAAAAAAACAAAAAGAGTAAAAAAGAGAGACGCCAAATGCCTTTTTAAAATTTTTTTTAGATATTTTTAATTCTTGATCCTCTCCCACCCCGAGCATTACTGGTAAAATGGCTGGTGTTGGTCGGTAGGCATTTGGCCTCTCTTTTTACTCTTTTTTTTTCTCTGGTAAGCGTTTTTGTTTTTTAAAACCACATTAATATTATAAATTATAATACTTTTGAATCACTGACATTCGATGGTTATCTGGAGGTTGGAAGGAATTTGCACTTATGTTTTTGTTTGCTGCTGCATGTGTTTATGCCTT
>JAHWFP010193279.1:77828-96102 GCA_023313725.1 Lithobius niger
CCCCCCCCCATATGAGGGCAGAAACACAGCGTACGTTTTTGTGTGTTTTGAATGCGTATTTCATGGAGTCGCACCATAATCCGCATCTTTTAGACGTGGTTTTATTTTAAGGTTTTATTTTATTTGAGCCTAAAACGCGCGATTTTTTGTCGGTTTGTTGGCAGCTTAAGGGATTGGAGAAAACAAGGTTTTTTTTAAGGCTAAGAAACAGCTCTGAAAGCACTACCTTGACTAGAAAAACCGTTGTTTTTCCCCACCATTTTGAACTAGTGCCCCTTGTAGCTAGCTATCTCTCTAAATGCTAACTCGTAGCCAATATGGCGTCGTTGTCGCTACTCTATATTTATGTACAAATAATTAACTGATGATGGACATTGACGTCACACAGTGTCCCCACTACGCTAAAAGCGGCAAAATGAAGGAAACAAGTCACTCGACTGTAAGTAATAAACGTATTTATCGGTTTGTATTTAACATAACTGCCTAGCAACACCCTTGACAACGCAAGAAATCCTACTTTGGCATGACGCAAGCGTCGTGGTGTGCGCATACACATTACCACAATCCGGAAGAGACCTTGGTGGTGACCATCGTTCAATTAAACACTTCGGTCGTGACATTGGTCGCCCATTTTGGTCATCGATGCATGCAGCAAGTATTGAAAACAAACTGTCGCTTAACTTCACCTTGAGGACGCAATGCTTTTGGTGTAGGAAATAGTGAGTTTGAGAAGGTGTTCACAGATCTCTGAAATGAATTGCTTTCAGTAAAATTATTATTCCCGGGCGCGACCTACAAATTAATGAAAACAAATTTAAAAAGATGGCTGACGTCGATTACAGACCTGTTCAGAGCAAGATAAGCTTGCTTCGTAGTCCTTGAAGGTGGCTGCCTCCATGTTGTCTTTCCTGTGTGACTCAGTTTTGCAACATTATTCCAAACGTTTATGCCATTGCTGCAAATGCTTCAATTTTCCTGTTTTTCCAACGTACCAGATGGTTTTGCTACATTTGCTCAAACGTATACTGTATGTAAACGTTGCAAAATCTATATACGTGTGGGGTGCACGAAAATAGGCAGAGGGTATGGCCTATCAATTTAACACTCAATTTATTTTGTGCATTACATAGCAATCTGAGGACGGTTCGAATCCGGTTCATGCCACTTCGATGAAACGTAAGTGCATAAAGGTGGCTTACTACTCTGCGTTATTTCTACATAGTGTCTGATTTTCTCTGTCTGGCTTGTTTTCGTCTGTCCTTTACAGTAATTTACAGCGATCTGCTTGTGTTTATTTAATAGCTGTGTTTTTTCTTCTTCTTAAACAAACAAAAAACACACAGGCAAAAAATAACTGTATAAAAAAATAATAATAAAATAATCATATAGAGTAAGACGGTTTGAAATTTTCCTAATCGTGATATTTTAATTTTCAAATAAGAAATCATAAATGTTTCTTACGTTTAGGGTGAGGAACCTATAACTGTGAAGCGGGAGGTGTGCTTCCTTATAGCACTGATCTCACACTGAGGCTTTCATGAACAGGGTTGGTTTATCAGGAAACGATCACCATTTCCGATTGTTTTGGTGGCTACGTGCCACCCATGTAATACCTGTAATCACACTTAAGTACGAGGTCTGTAATTTTGAAACCCGCATTCGGGATTAAATCGTGCTTTTGGGTGTGGTAGAGTGTTTGCCAAGTTACGTAGTGCGGAGGAGGGAACTTGGGGCCATCAGGAAAACGAGAGAATAAACCAGCATTTCTTGAATTCGAGTGCGAATTTCTTTGCAGAAATGTTGTCAGTTTTATTGCTGGTGTAGTTTTGCAAACAAGTGACTTTAGCTGGGGGGACGGAGGGGGTTTCCCTAGTTCTTGTAGGAGAATTGCTGCAAACAACATTATTATAAGGCCGCTAAATGTTGATTAAATAGTTCTCAGGGGTAGTACTAAAAAAAACGCTGGTTATTGTTTTTTTTTTCATAGCCTACATTTTGTCGTGGAGTACAATATATACGTCTTAATGCAAAGTTGAAGGCGCGTTGCCACCAAACGAAAAATTTGCGCATCCAGCCGCTAGCGCCTTCTAGTTCTCTCTAGCGCTTGCTCGCATCAAGCAAAGGGATGCACAAAGAAACATCTTTTAACGCAACAAACAAGCCACGTGCCTCCTTAATTATTGGGCAAAAATTTGGTACGTCCTCGTGCACCTGGTAGCAATCTCCGAAGGTTAACGATATTACTGCTACCAGACGGCGCCACGGTAAAATATAAAGAATCGTGGCTGTCGCAAATCTTGTTTACTTTCATGTTTGCTGGGGCCAATGGCCAATCTTAGTCTTGGGTGTCCATTCTTACCTAGGTGGACATTATCTATGTCTTGTAATAATATTTCCGGTTCCTGCCTCTAGAACCCCCTAAAACTTTCTATTACCCACAATGCCCTGGCTATTTCGTGGTTGTCAGGGGCAACCAAATCGTATTTAAGCAAAGGGGCCAGCATGGTAAAATCAGAAAGCCTTCGGGCCAGCCACCCGGCTGGTCCTCCTTTAACCCCTGCTAGGTTTCCTAGTTAGGGGGATTTTGGCTTTTAGGCCTTTAGTAGGCCCAATTGTGGTTAGGCTTTTCCCCCGACCTAAACTAAACCTATTTACCCTAACTTAACCCCAAAGTTCCCCAGCTTCCCTTAGTCTTTTGGTTCAGTCTAATTAGTTAGCTCTCCCACAGTTAGTTATTTTTTGGTCAGTGGCGCCATCTAGTGGCAGTGAAATCGTTTATCTTTACCGCTTGCTTCCCACGTGCACGAGAATGTACCAAATATTTACTGGATAATTAAGGAGGCGCGTGGCTTGTTATGTTAAAGAATATTTCTTTCTGCGTTCCTTTGTTTGCTGCGAGCAACCGCTAGATAAAACTAGATGGCGCTCGATGCTGCGAACCTTTAGTTGGTGGCAACCCGCATTTAAGCCACGTTCATTGTACAAATGTTACACTGTAGAAAAGACTTTCAGTAGGTCCAAGTTTTTAAGTTGTGACACGCCTTGAACGGATGTAAGATTTGTTTCGAGGCAATCGTGTGAGTGGAGCTCAAAGATGAAGGACAGGCGTCCTAGCAATTCATTCTGTACTCCGTCTGATGGTCATCGGATCCAGGAAATGTTTGGTAAAAGCGTTGACGCCTGATCATACATTTTTTTATAGATTATGACGTGAAAAAAAACTTTCATGCGCTAGCAGCAGGAACCTATACGTTAGCTCTTGAGAACCAATTAATAAACTTTTAAATATTACATTGTACCCTACATTATTGGAATAGCATCTATCCAGCGGTTGAAAAAGTCCATGTGAACCGTACACCCACCGCACCAACCGTTTGGACATTGAGCACCCTTTCTGCTGCAAATGGATTGCAACACTTGTAAAGCATACTACTATGTAACTATCATCTCCGCTGTTTGCCAAAGGGCAACCGAATTGCAAATGGGACCTTCAGAATGTTGCGAGAATCCTAATGGTTTTTTTTTTTTTTATCTTTTTTAACTCGCTTAACTGGCGTCGCCGCATTCACACTTGTGATTAGCGTGTGACGTAGTCAATAGTTGAGCAAAGTTGCGCTTCATGAAATATGGCTTAATTTGTGCATTAGTGCCATCTAAATTATCGAAGTAATTTATCTATAAATTATAACAGCACAAATTACAAATTTTGCCGCCAAATGCATAATTTAATATTTTTGTGGCAATAGATTTTTTTTTATCAGAGGTGTGTGCCGTAAAGATAGTTTAAGAGGTGTGCGCCGTATATAAATAAGTAAATAAATAAATAAATCGACTGGGCAATTAATTGAGTTCTGACGACTGCAATTACTCGACGAAGAACGAGAAATGCTATAATACATTAGCTCATTTTCTATGTTCACAGGGCAGAAACCTATATGATTTCAGCCCAGTACTCCGCGGGCAGTCCTTTTCCCCTCTACTTATATGATTTCTGCCCAGTGCTCTACTTCGAATTCCAAAACTATTTGAAGTAGGAATTTTATCTCTTTAATTATCTCTTTCATGCACCAAAGCTACCTTGTCAGTAAATTTGAACCGAATCAGAACAATATTGCGAACGTTATTTATTTATTTATTTATTTATTTATTAGTATTATTTAACAACTTTAGCAGTAAAGTACCCCACACGAGACAGTGCTAGTGTGTGATTGGATATTTTATAAAAAATATATATATAATATTTTATATATATATTATAAAATGAAAGTTTACAGGGAGTTAGTCACCTTTTTTGTTTGTTATCATAAAATAAAAAGTCAAACACAGCAAGGTCAAACACTTTTCTTAAATAGAACTATATTTTTACTTTCGAGTTTCAGTATAAATAAAAAAAAACTTGGACCAGGCTTTAATTTCCATGTAATAACCATGCTTTGATTTCCTTTTTTATTACTCCAATTTGTCTAAGTTCGACAAATTAGCAGGACTGTACGACAAAACCTTTGGGATTCTAAATCTTCCTCAAAATCTGTAGCTATTTGTGTTTCAGCGTTATCCTTTATTTTTACGTTTCTCAATCTTTTTCCCTCGTTTTATAATTTTTGTGTACACTTGCAAAAACTTCACTTTTATAAAAATTTGTGGTTTGTTACAAATTTGAGTAGCAGAATTGCAAAATTTAATCCCAAAAAGAATTTTTAATTTTTTTTATTTTGAACTTATTGTAGCTTAGTAATTTCTTCCAATTTGCCCGTCCGTATGCTTCAATACAATACAAATTACAGGATTTTATCCAGGAGTCATATACATTTTTCCCCCCAAATTCAGATTTATTCACTAAATGCAATTTTGGCATAATTTGTTTTATTTTTTTTTTTTTACACAATTCGTCAATTGCTTTCCAAATTACCATTTTTCGTCAATTTCGGTTCCCAGGATCAAATTCATTCCACTCAGTCAATTTCCCTACGTGTAGTTTTGCGTGTCGTCCTATTGCATTTATCTTTGTCTATAAGTATCTTAAGCAATAAAACAACATTATTTAAAATTATTATATTTTGTGTTTCCTCGTTAGCATATAATTCATTTGTCTGGTACCAATCTTGTATCAAATTCATACTTCGTTCTAACTATAATTTCATTTCATTTTCACTGTCTTCATCACGAAGTCGTCCACAAATAGAAGTTTAACTTTTCTGTGCATTAATACTTTTCGCATAAATTAAAAACAGAATTGGATCTAAAATTGGTCCTTGTGGAACTCCAAAATTATTCGTAAGAAATTCACTGTATTCATTGCTAGTCTGACGCAACTGCTTCTATCGGCCCAGTAACTGCATAAGGTGCTTCATAACCTGTTTCTTAATCCATACATCTTTAGATTTTAAATCAATCTTTCTCTATTAATTGTCTCAAATGATTTTTGCAAGTCAATATTAACAGTGCTAAAGTGTTTTCCTTTCTGAAAGGAGTAGTCATTTTTTTTTTATAAATGATTGCTTCATTTTTTCTCTATTTCCTTTCTGAAATCCAAACTGTTCATCAGTAATAATTTTCCCACTATCAAGAAAAGATTGGAGTCGGCACAAATAAACAATTTTTCAATCATTTTGTTTAGGACATCCTAAACGGAAATTGGTCTATAACTATCAGTTTTATACCTTTTTTTTTTATAAATTGACCTTACCACCTGCATGTTAATTTTCTTGGGTCTAGTTTTTAGTTTCAGTAAAAAAGTTCTTTAATCTGATGAGATTATCCCCTGGGATGTAAATTTGAATTTAATTTATCGATACCAACGGATTGAGATTCCTTCATGCTTTCTGTAATTTTGACAAAGTAAGTAGCTCTCGCGAGTTCGTTTTCCTCAGACTGTTAAGCTTTAAAATTTTTTTATTTTTCTTTCATCTTTTTCATTTTCTATTTCACTTTCAGCCTGTTTTTTAATCAATAAAGTTTATATTAAATTTTGCTTTAACTTCGCGTAAGCAAAGTTGTTAAGACTTCGTTTTCTTTATTTTTATTGCTTGGTTACTTTACTTATCATTTCTACATATTTTTTTCTATTCATTTTTAATTTTACTTTTGAAATAATTTTATTTATTTGTAGTTATAGATCTCTTCTTAGCTTACCTTTCAATAAATTGTATTTTTTTTTAATAGAATCTGAATCGTTCGTTTTGGTTAGCTTATCATTCTTTAACTTTTTCTTCATGATTTGCTTTTCTTGTTAATTTCACTGACATCTGTAACCCTTTTTTTCTTGATATTTTCTCATTTTTTACTATTTTGTTGGCAGAATCGACAAGTGTCTTAATTTTGGCATTATACTTGGTACAATTTGTGTTATTATAGCCCTTACTTTTGCCGTAAGTGTCATATGAATTTTCATAGTTTTCAAGTAACATGTCAGTTAGTTAACTTTGCTTATTTCTTCTATAATTTTGTATTAATTTTTGATTTCCACTCTTTGCTGGCTGCTTTTAAATTTAAATTTAATACATTGTCGGGCGAGTCGTTAATCAATGCAATTGTGTAGCAATCAGCAGTTTTTTTGTTTTCGTTGAGATTCAACGTTAGGTAAAAATAAAAACTGCCCACGTTCGTCAAATTTGACTTGTGATTGAATACTGAACAGTAAAATAAGGAAAAAAACACTACCGTTTTATTTAAAACACTTTCGTCGCTGCATGTGTTTTAAGCATGTGTGTATAAAGTGTTACAAATTGAACGGTAGTTTTTCATTTTAAACGCATTTCACGTCTGCAAAATACATAAAACACTTTAAGTGATGAATGTTTTCTTCTCGTCCACAGTATTTGTAGAACGCTTTCATGTGTTTTCCAGCTAGTGTGTGTAAGATGTGTTTATTTTAAACATGTTTACAGAATATTGCGATTTTTTAAACCCATAAATCCTTCTTCGTACAATGCAACCTTAATTTGGAGTGTGTGTTTCTGACGACGATAGAAGCGGATTTTTAGATCGAGGCCCGTCAAGCAGTTTTTCCGACTCCTATAGCCAGCTTGTAACAAGATTGCGGCTTCATCAAGTCCAGTAGGAGGGTGACGGGACACGGTCATTACACCATCATTAAATTGGCGTGAAAGGTTGGGACGAGTCCGACCACCCTGCTACGAAATGAGATGATTTAATACACACTTCAGCAACATAAGCCATGTCATTACGGAATGAAATGCCTCCTTTGACGCCGGATTCTCCTCCTCAATCATTTCGGAAAAAGTCTTTCATTCATATCCGCACAAGGAAATGAAGAAAAAGAAAAAGAAAAGGAAAAAACCTACTCTAACAGATTACCCCTGATGTTAGCCTTTGACGCAGCCTTGGTCAAAGCATGTTGTTATCCAAAATATGATGCCACTTCTTAGCATGTGTAATACTATACCTCCAGATTTTCCTGTGGTAAGCCGTTCCTTATTTTGAAACATCCTGTGCACAGATAACTTGTTATTAGCCCAGCAACAACCCTTTTCTTGTGTCCCTCCGTGTCCATGCTTATTATGTAAAGGAAATCAGTTATGTCACAGTGATTTTCTTGCGTGAACTGTGTCTGAGACGGTCGCTATAGCCGTCCCTTTGTTAGATTGTGATTTGGTCACAGTGGAGGTTTTACTCTGCTTATACCGTGGGTATTTTATGGTTTAAAACGTTTTGATTGAACCGTCAATGCCAAAAATCGTGTCAAAGGAAAATTCAAGTGTAAAGGGGAAATAAAAAAAGACGAACAGCTCAGACAGCTCGTTTGTAAACTGAGTAGGCTGCAAAAGACGGGAAAAAGTCTTAAAATATATAGTCTTAAGCAAGCGTACTATGACGCTCTGACACTCTAGTTGCTTAACTTCTTTGTGGTTTGGGGGGGGGGGAGATGCTTCGTGCACCGTCAATATCTATTTCTTTTCTCTGTTTCCATTTAAAACAGGATTCCTGCCAAAATACTGAAATCAATTTCCCTGAGTTTTCCAGGTTTTCCAGAGTAGATGACGTCATTTTCCAGGCTATTTACATTCAATTTTAGGAAGGAATTTTTTTTACACATTTTACCAGTTTTGTGTTAAAAAGGCTGAAGCTTTTGATGGTAAATACATTATTTAAAATCTTAATCTTTTCCCTTGGTTTTCCAGTTTTTTTTGAAAAATTGGAGAATTCCTTGAGTTTTCCCTGAGTTTCAAATATGGTTTAAATTCCCTGAGATTTTCAGGTTTTCCAGGTTGGTGGGAACCCTGTAAAAGATATTGTTCTTATCTCACACATCATTCAGAAACACATTACAGTAAAATCCATATCAAGCAGCAGTCTTTAGAAAATCATAAGACTAAACTAAAATACAATATCAGTTTTAAACACAGTGGAGCCAAAACTGTGAACTGCCAAGACTGACTGACAAGTGAACAACAATTATGACAACAAAAATTCACGTGCTATTTTGAGTCTGAGAATTAAACCCGGGTTTTTGGATTGAGCCGTTAATGCACTAGATTGCGATTCCCAACCTTTTCTATAGTGTTCCTCCCCATTAGGACTTGCACGTAATGGCGCCCCCCTCCCCATTCCCCACCCCCATTACTACGGGGCCGCATTAGGAAGGGTCAAGCCTTCCCGGGAATTTTGGGTATGGGCCTCAAGGTTCCACCGAGGGGGGGGGGGGAGGATGAAGAACCCTTATAAAGGAGGGGGCTGGAGTAGTCCCGTAAGTTTCTCCGGCATGGTCCAGCTATCGTATTTTTAAGAAATATGCTTGAATTTAAAACATTTTCCTGCAACTTAGGTATGCAATTTTCATATGAATCCCTTTCAAATTTTTCAAAAATACTTTTTTTTTGTTTTAACAAAGGATTCATACTGCTTCCGTGTTTTTAAGAAATAGGTGTGAATTTGTAACGTTTCCCTGCAACTTGCTTTTTGTAAAGTTCTTCTGAGGGGGCCTCCCCATTGATCCCAGTGTTCCCGAGAGGCCCAGTATGACACTGCATTGCTGTGTGATAAAAAAAAAATATTAAAAAAATGAATGGTTCTGGTAAGTCTTGAAAATCCTTACAATAATGTAATTTAAAATAAAAAATGGTTGATAGGTACAGGTCTGTCATTGGCGAGAATTGTGATGCATCGTTAAAAAAAAGTTCACCACTGATCTAGCAGCGTCTCGCGCCTCCCCTGCAGTTGCTCCACCCCCCCCCCCCCCCTCAAGGAGGCTCGCATCCCTGTTTGGGAAACGTGGCACTAGACAAGTGTTCAGTCCAGATATGGTACCCAAACCCTCCAGTACACGAGACCACTATGCAATTGAAAGACCCAATCCAATAACCCAGGTTCAATTCCCAAATTCACAATGGCATGTGAATTTTTTCTTCGTAATTGCTGTTCGCGATGTTGGCTGCAGTGTGTTTCTTCGTTTAACACTAACGAAAATTAGAAAGAAGACTGGGCCGATCCCGATTACCGATCACGACATTTACCGCTATATGCAGTCTCGACAGAAATCGGGTTCGGTGGATAAAACCCAGATAGATCGGTAGTAAACCAAATCGAAGATATTTTCACTTGTCGTCGACCGATTTTGACGTTTGAAATACACCATTGAAGGTTTTATCGCCAGCTTTCCAATCGTCCAAACCCCAAGCAGCTGTCTCTTACTGTTTTCGAAGTTACATGCAAAATGGTAAATTTTACTGGGCTTTTTTTTTAAATTAAAAAAATTTTTTTTAAAATAATTATGTGCATTTAGGCCTATATGGTTTATGAAATTCTAAAAATTCTTTTACAGAGTCGTACTTGAGTATTACAGTTTTCGGTTAATTGGGAACTGGTTATCGGTTGGTATCGTAATCGGGATCGCGATTTGGTTTCGGCCAGTTTCGTTTAATGATCTGCTTGGGATCGGCCTGGGTAGAAAAAAGCCGATCGGTAAGTCATCGGCGAAAATCATACACTAAAAATACCCGCAGTACAGTATAAGCCACTTTTATGCACTTATGTTTCATTGAAGGGGCATGACACGGATTCGAACCTTCGAACCAATTTATTACCTTCACAGCCATACCGCCTTTACCTATATGGCCAATTGTCCACTGGTGTAAAGATAACTCACTGAACCCGTTATTAAAGTCACAACCGTGACCAGGACTCCATTCGACCGAATGTGCTTGGTCATAGGCAATGGAGAATCAATATTACACTTATAAGGTCAACGAATACTAACGTTTATTTAGTACTAACATTTACAACTAATTTTCCGTTTATGCAATTTAACGAAGTTAGCAATGCACGAATAAATAAATAAATAATTGTTGAATAAACAAATCTGCTTTATTTGTTTATTGCTAGTATATCTTTATTACACATTTCAATGAGCAATTATTTTATTAAAAAAAAATAATAATTTTTTTGCTGCATGAAAGAAACAAATCTTCGAAGTTTGAATAGACACATTTTTTTATATATAATAATTACATTATACATGAAATAAGAAACTATTACAATTAATATCCGTAATACATTTTGATAACACAATAAATCGGTGAGTACCTTAATAATCTTAATTTACCTTTAATTAACGTAATTTTATAATTCATGTATTTTAATCTACTCAATCATTAAATGTCGTTTCAATTCAGCTTTGGACTGATATTTTTACATTTTCTTACCTTATTTTTTTATCCGTATTCTGCATTTAAATAATTGTTATCTCTTGTCCCACATGTATTGTTCCATTATGGTATCTTAAATTTCTGTGACGTTATTCTCAAACGATTACTTTTTGTTTCGTCATATATTTTGTATTTATTTTGCTAATAGCTTTTAACAATTACTATATAATCCCTTGAATCTATTATTTTAAATATATTATGTTTACGTATATTTCGTTAGTTCTTTCTTTCCCTAAGAAGACGTAACAAGACCGCACAAGAATAATGGTTATGATAATAATAATAATAATAAATAAATATTAAATTTTATTGCATGACATTGCTCGAAGTTTCAATGAAACTTGTGTGAGCTACAATAACTTACATAAATAATAAATTAACACATTAGTACAAAATTTACACATTAGTATAAAAATCAAAAAACAAATGATATAAATATTGTTCTTAGACATTTTATAAATCATTTCCTTCATTTCTCTTCATATTTTCAATAGATATCATTTTATGCTTTTATATTTTTCTACTAATAAATCTTTTAACCTAGTTTTAAGTTTGATTATACTTTCATATGATAACATGTCACTGTCCAGTGTATTGAAAGTGTCAGATACATAAAACGATCTATTTCTTACTCCATAACAATTATTTCATTCTGGCAATTTAAATTTGTTGGATGTCTTTTTTTTTAACCGTTCGCTTTTTTGTATCATGGAGATCTTTATGAGTGTTACCGTAATAATGTTTTATTATATAATAATAATATAATAATAATAATAATAATAATTTATTTACGATTAAGCACGAAACTGAGTAAACAGTTTGTATGTGCAGATCAATACAATTACAATTAAAATATAAACATATTTACAATTAAAATACAAATACACTTAAAACAGAAACATGTTTACAGTTTATTGTGCTAACATATACTTAGATTTAAAAAATAGTATGTACAAAGAAATCTATATATATAAATTAGATTATTTTAATTCTCTGTTCATTTTCCCAGCAGCCATTCCTTTATTTTCTTTTTCATAACGTATGTTGATTTTAGGTTTCTTAAATTTTCCGGCAGTTTGTTGAACATTTTTGGAATCAAGTAGTTCAGATTTCATTTTCCATATGAATTTCGCCATGCAGGAATTTTTAACCAATGATTATTATTACTTCTGCTTTTTCTTGGTAGTGGAGTTTTATAGTCTTGTGAAAAGTAGTTTTGCGTAATTATTCCATACTCTAGGAGTTGTTCAATACCGAAAATATTATTTTCTTTTGCAATTTCACTAGTTTTCTTATAGTTATTTGTCATGAATAAAGCTTTTAGGGCCTTGTTTAATACTTTTTGTAAACGTTGTACTAATCCCGTTGACGTTGAACTGTAAATGTTGCTTGCGTATCGTATTTGTGACATAATCCATGCTTCAAATAATGCTTGTTTTGTTTTTTGATTCATCATATATTTCACTTTGTAAAGCATAGCATTACAAAGCATAGCATTTTATTATTTATAATAATAATAATAATAATAATAATAATAATAATAATAATAATAATAATTTATTCCATCCAAAGATTCACAATAAGCAGATTTACAGGAAAGTCACGAGACTAAAAGTCTGTATGTGACTGGAAAAAGATACTGAAAACAACATATAACACAGTAAATATAAATATATAGATAATATCATAATATCATGAGTATATGGTACATGATTTAATCATAAGTAATTTTAGAATTATTATACAATTGCATAAAATTCATGACCTTGTTAAAATCCACTCTTTAATAAGTTTATTCATTTTTATTTTAGTTTTTATGTTTCTTTAAGTCCACGGGTAATAAGTTAAAAGTTTGAGGCACAACATGATGTTGACCTCTCTTGCCGTCACTGTTTCTCCAGAATGGGACTTTAAGCCATTCACTTGTTTTACGACTGGATCTGTTTTTTTCTATTTTATGTCTAGACGTAAAATAGTCATTCTTTATTATGCAGTTCAGAACCAATTGCTTACAAGTCATAATTTTAAATCTTTGATAAATATCAGTTGAAGTTTCCCAATTTTTTTATTCGCCAAAGAGTGCTTCCTCTGCTTTATTTTGAACTTTGTGCAAGTTACTCATAAATCCATCTGTGGTTAATCCGTAAATATAGCAACCGTACATTATGATAGAATTGATCCAACTTTAAACAAGACTTTTTTTACCTGCTGAATTAAGGACATTTTGTAATTTATACAGCAATGGGTCAGTCTTTCTAATTCGATTCACAATTATCTCAATGTGTTTAGCAAATTTCCAATTTTCATCGATAGTAATGCCGAGATATTTGCATTCAGTTACTTTAGTTAACTTTAGGCAAGTGCATTCCCGTCCACTCATACATGAAGGATCGTGCAGCAAGATATTACTAGGGTCATGTTTCATGTGTGAGGTCAAAATTTGAATGTAACATGTTTTTTTGGTACTTAAGTACAGGTTATTGTTTATTAACCAATGGTTAATATTGTTCAAGTCCTTCTGTAAGTTTTCGGTCATGTAGCTGCATTTATTATGTTTCGAAACCATGGTAATATCATCAGCGTATAGTGTTAGATAAGAATTCCATTGAGGTATTGAAGATCATTTATATATAAAAGAAACAAAAGCGGACCAAGAATAGAGCCATACTCACCTGTTTGCCAGATACTCTTAGTGTCGTTAATCCTTACACAACAAGTTCTATTCGTAAGGTAATTAATTAATATGTTCAAGATTTTACCGCGTAGACCAACATTAAACAGTTTCCTTGCCAGAATTTCTTTATTAATGGTATCAAAGGCTTTTTGGAGGTCAGTTAGGATTGCGCCAACATATTTCCCATCGTTTACTGCCCTTGTAATCATATTATCCACCTAAACCAAAACTGGTAAGTGAGGCCGCCAAGTTTACAAAAAGGGTCGGCCTTTCAAAGTAATGATATCATTCAACCAGGGGAAGGCCGCCAAGGTTAATCCTATTAGCCAAGTTAATCGCACCTACTAATAGTTCGAAGGTTAAATGAAAACTAGAAGATTGCTACTAGCGGTAGCAATCTTCAAGTTTTCATTTAACATCCAAAGTATTATTCGGTGCGATTAACTTGGCTAATATAGGATTAGCCTTGGCGGTCTTTCCCTGCTTGAATGATATCACTACTTTGACAGGCCGACCCTTTTTGTAAACTTGACGGCTTCTCTTACCAGTTTTGGTTTTGGGTGGATATCACGACTTTCATAGGCCTGTGAATGTACAAAAAATCCCACGGTGTAATTGTCACCCCTACCTTTTTTGTCTGGAGGTATTTTATTGTATGAATGTCTCATTCATAATTTTCACATTTGCTATTGTCATTCCAAATAAATTACTAACAAGCGTAACAGTATGGTAATTGCAAGGACCTAATCAATTCCTATGGAATAAAAGATACCCTGTGTCTTATTGAAGCAGTAATGAGAAATTTATTCGGGTCGTGGGGTAGATACCGTAAAAAAAAAAAAGATTTGGATTTGGTGGGAAAAAAAACGCCCAAACCTTTGCAATAAAAGATACTCCGTCTCTTAGCGAACCACCTATTTGCAACAATAATGAATTCTGACAATTAGTTACTGAAACGATACGCGTGTAACACTTAAGCATGTCATAATCGACTGTTGGATGACAATACAAACAATGGTTACAACAATCATTTTGCACTTACGAGCCACTTGAGGGCCACGTGCTTCTAGCTGCAACCCCCATTTTAGAAAAAGGCACTTCCCCATATGACGCTTTACTTGTCTGCCGAAATTTAGATCTGCCATCTTTCCTAATCAGCTGTAGACGTGTCGTTATACCCTATGAGAATTAACATGGGAGCCTGCGGACTAGTTACTACACTGTAAAAAATATTTCCGTTTTTTTACGGTGACAGTCAATGGTAACACTGCTAACAGGAAAATGAACGTAGTTTAACGGACGTCCCGTTATCTTGAGCAACGGTTAAATTTACGGAGCATTAATTAAGTAAAGATGAGTTGAAGTCAGGCTAAACAGTAATTATCAGTCTAATTACGGTACTTTATTCCGTAAAATATATTTACAGGCATGTTCCGTAAATATTTACGGACGTTGTACGGTGAAAATACGGAAATTTTTAACAGTGATAGCTACTAATCACTAGTTACTAGTTACTAGTTACTAGTCACCAGTAACACAAATCAACGTTATTGAGGACACTTTCTTTCCATGAAGAAGACGTTCCCACATTTTCGTGTTGAGTTTTTTTTTGTTATTGGACCCAAGACACCTGATTCAAACGATTTGCAGAGATTTCTACCGCATGGGGAATTTACACCAGTATGCTGTAATCACGTATAAGTTGGTTTCAGTTAAAAGACTGCTAGTGAGCAGCCATCTGACAACAATTACACTCTAACAATTACGCTCTAACAATTACGTCGACTTGGCGGTGTGTCTAAATTTATTCGATTAATACTAATAATTAATAAACAAAAACGGAAAGTTAAATGTTTACAGTAAGGGTCTAAAAGTCAAAACCTAGAAGGAACACGGACAAGGTTTGACAGTAAGGGTCTAGGTGTAAAATTTTGTAAGAGGCTGGGAAGCATTAGACCCTTACTACCCGGTGGTTAGCTTATAGTTCTACTCTATTCGGACAGAAAGTGTGTATGAACGATTGTAGCAGGTTTTCTTTGTTCTTAAAGTATTGTTATGGAACTTTAAGAACATAATTTTCTTGTGAAGTTTGGCATTTTGTGTCTTTTGGTGCTTAGAATTTTTTTTATTATATTTCGTATATTTATGGCAGAGGATAACCAGTAATGCTCTCTGCTGCGAATACCCTGCAATGTAACTAAATCGAAAAATAATTTTCAACATACAGTAAAGCAGTAAACCTATATCATACTACCACTGGATCATCACATGGGAGGATTTCCAGTTTTTCGTGAAAATGTTTTTATTTCTGACCACCGGGTAGTAAGGGTCTAATGCTTACCAGCCTCTTACAAAATCTTACACCTAGACCCTTACTGTCAAACCTTGTCCGTGTTCCTTCTAGGTTTTGACTTTTAGACCCTTACTCTAAACATTTAACGTTCCGTTTTTGTTTATTAATTCGTGTTACTTTTAGAATTGCAGCTAAACTGTAAAACTGAGAGTTTAACACAGAGACCCAAGGCTGACTCTTACTAACACTGGCTATCGCCAGTGTTAACAATAGAAACAAATCCTTTAATCTTCAGTCTTGCAGCTGGCTTTTGCTAATTAGCATTGTTGCATAATAACAATGTTTAAAACAATGTAAAACAATCAATCTGGTCGTTTAGAGCTCTATATCCCCTGAACCACTTGACCAATTAGAAAATTCCTTATGAAAAGGGCACATCTACAGAGCAATGCCTGTAAAATGAGCTAAAAACCGGCTTCATAGGACAAATGGTTTGACCTATAGAGAGGTACATCCCCAGAACAAGACCAAGACCTGTAGAAAGGTACATCCCCAGAACAAGACCAAAGAACAAGACCAAGAACAAGAAGTTGTCTATTTGGCCCCTCTCCGTATCTCGGGTTTGGCTCGCCTGAATTTCACACATTGGACTGCAGACAGGCCTTGACTAGTCAAGGCTAGATTCCAAATTTGGTTTTAAAATGTTTACTTTTGACGGAGTTATAAGCTCTCAAAGTTGAAAGTTTAACACAGAGATCCTAGGTCGACCCTTACTAACACTGGCTATCGCCAGTGTTAATGATAATAATTTGTGGGCGTCATAAGATTAAAAGGACATATGAGGGCATTATATTAATAGGCCTCAGTATAACAAATAAAAAGAAAACTAGCACTACATATTTAACAGATGCAGGCCAGTAAGAAACCATTGTTAGCCTTCCTGTATTAAACCGTCGTATTCAAACCGTCCTTATTAAACTCCTGTATATCCTGTGAATTTAAATTATTGTCGTGTGTGACTGAATACTTATGGAAATTGCAATATTTTATTTGTCCTAGTTTGTTTTATTAGCATTGTGTTATTTTGTTGTACTTAGTATTTGGATTGTCGTGGGATACGGGGCAGATGATCCTAGAAGGGTTAACACTCCTTAAATAAAATCAGTCAGCCATCGTGAATAATGTTGTTTAGGTGGTGAGCTTAGGTAATTTTATTCGCCAAATTGCAATAGGGTAATAAAGAACTAGCGGAGGCCATCTAGACAGGAAGAGAATTTTACATGCTAACAATCCTATTCGAGAAATGGCAATTCTACAATCTACAAAAAATGTGTGGATATGGGGTGAAGGTTGGCCTTGGTATGTCGCATCAAGATCATCATGCTGCTAAATTCTAAGCTATAAGTCGGGTAATACTAGTGTAAGCTACAAAGTTGTAGAGAACCGATAGCCAATGACAAACAAGAACACAACTGTGATCATTTGTGACGCTTGGTTTTGTATGGTATGTGTAATGGCATGTAGTATTGCTGAAAATTTACAGGCCAAGGCTATATATTGCATTGCAGTGGTGGGGGACCCCCTTCCCCAAAAAAGAAAGGTTGTACGATTTTTTTTTTTGCGGAAGGAAGGGTAATTGAAAAGCAATGGCATAATTAAATAGTAATTAAAACAATGATAATTTAACAATGGTAATTAAAAGCAATGGTAGAATTATTGGTGGTGGCGCACCGGAAAAACAAACTAACCAGCGACGAGGCATGTGGCGTTTGATGCGGCGGCGCACACCTATTGGGACAACAGCTGCTGACACTAATAGACGAATGTACCCGTATATCGGAACCAAATATTTATCTATACTATTTATTTATTTATTTAACTACCTCGCCAGCTAGTTTCCTATATAGAAGCTTGGTTCATAGAAACCAAGCGTCAAAAACCAGAATGAATTCGAAGTACAATAGTAGGATTTACAGGCGATCAAATTTACCAGTACTGTAGTGCACAGGAAGCATGTAACCAGGTGGTCGATCATGTACCTCCATGCTCCGATGTTGGCTACTGTAGTGCAGAATTTTCTGGTAACTGTGGTTGCCTGCACGCTTCTGAATATTAGGAATGCTTCGGATCACTGGATTATTACATGGAATACTTCAGGTTATTGGGTTACTGCAAGGAATACATCGGATTACTGGATTAGTACCAAGAAATATTTTGGATTATAAGATTACTACATGGATAACTTTGGCTTACTGAATTACTGTATGGAATACTTCGGATTACCTCCGGATTACCATTGATTTTCTGAGTATCCTGCATATTGGGTTACCTCTGATTACTATATGGGAATGCTTCAGATTACCGAGGATTACCACGGAATACCTGTAAATTACCAGGAATCAGCGATGATCACCAAAGAATTCTACGGATTACCAAAGTTGATACCCCCCCCCCCCCCCCTCCCAACCAGCTCTTCACTGTACTTTAGTTTTATTTGCTGTTAGTGTGCGTTTCCCAGGGAACGAAGTCACGTGTAAGCTAGCTAATGGTGGACGGAAGAGCTAAAAGAACAACAAAATAATTTTCAAGCTTGTTGCATACTTGAAGAGACGATGCAGACGGAACCGTGCTGCAAAAGAGGAA
>JAHWFP010193279.1:102265-112493 GCA_023313725.1 Lithobius niger
AAAAAAAAATGTGACCAACCTTATATTGAGGCCATTTTTATATTGAGGTCTTGTTTGTCTCATTTTTTTTTTCAAATTGTAGACTACATAATTATATAATCCTACGAAATAATAATATGCGAATATACAATAAAATATTGCGGTTACGTAATATTATATAATCTTAGTATAATGAGGGTGTTTTTTTTTATTATGTACCCTCATTGTATGAGGGTGTTTTACATAACCGCCATGTATGATATAATACAATGAGGGTATTATAAAACATTAATATTTTAAAATAATAACATAATATATAACGAATATATTCCATTCGAGATATTATACGAATATAATACAACATTCGTTACATTCGTACGTATGTAAATATCCATACGGATATATAGGCATATATTCCTTAGGTGTAGGTAGGTAAGTATACACCTAAAATTATGGTGTATATAATTTTCTAAAAACCATAAAATTATATGTACCATACCTAATTTTATTGCGTTAAGTCATGGTCTTTCCGTTGATAATGTCTTTTATTGGTTTAGCATGCACCGAAGGCCACAAAATACTAAAATGCCTTAGAGTTAACAACATTTACGTCAAGTTGTGCCGGAGTGTCAGACTACGAAAAATTTAACTATGAATAAATATGATTTTTAACTATGATGGGTCACTACAGAAAAAGAATAATTGTTAACTTCACCAGGTACCTGAACGGCCAAGGATCTGCCTCAATAAATTAGTTGGTGAAACGCCTAGCTAGTAAACGGAGGTCGAAGGTTCGAGTCCAATCGGGGTACTTGTCTTTTCTTTCTTTCTTATTAGGCTGCCTTTTAAATTTGCTCACGGTGTAGCCTTTCTGTAGCAGGCAAAGGCAGGGATATTAATTTGTCCTTGGCACCGTATTTCTGAAGAGCCCCCAACTCAGAAGACAAAGTAAATAAAAACTAAAAAACACTGGAATGATAAACTAATGATGCGAAATTTTGCATATCAGACGTATGTGTTCCTGCATTGGAAAACATTACCTGAAGCTTTCGTTGTCAAGCTAGAAGCAATGGTGTGGTGTACAGTAATGAGTTTGAAGGTGTTGGATTATTGCATCAAAGGGAACCACATGGTCTTGATTTGATATGAATAATTCCAACTGTTGAAATCACACATCGTTATTTACGATGACGATTTACGATGAAAGATTTTCCACACAAAAATGCACCGAAAATCAAGTCAAAGTCACGTGCGTTTTATAAAACAAGACGCTCCTCATACGAGAAACTTAGTTCACCGATGGTTTTTAGGAATTTGCTCGATAAATCCAATTTTTTGAGAACTTTATACCAGTTTTACTGGTTGTCAGTTATTCAGTATCCTTCTATACTTTTCCTTAAAGCAACATACCGCCTTGCCTTATAACCTTCCGCCACTCTCACAACACCCACGAGACGATCACATCCGCGTATTTACCACAGATAAGGTCAACTGAGACGGCAGCTTCGTTCCTCGCAGTGAAAAACATAGCTACTGTTTCAATTGGCATTACGCCTAATAGTCCAGTCAGCGTGAACCCATTGATTGTGTCGTTAAAAACCGGAATGATTCTCGTATTTTAAAATCACAATTTATAATTTTCTAGACTAGCGTCTTATAATTTTGCTTCGGCAATCTATTGGAATAATTAATTTAAATTTTTACCGCATTAGTCTATTAGATTTTAGATCTATGGTAATTATTAAAAAATTAGTAGATGTACACACAGACATGAAACGTCATTATTATTGCACGCGCGCAATGCATGATTTACTGACGGGTCGTTAGTAAATAAAGTTCCATTATATTCAACAGAAAATCTCCTAGACGCCATATTCTAAAAAGGATTTTTAGCAAGGGAAAGACTAACGGTAAGGAAATAGACCTTTGGGGCCGTACTTGATGTGGAGGATCGAGAAAAATGGCGCTGGGAGGTATATCCCTTTAAATAAATACAAAAAAAAATTAAGCATAAAGAAAGTGAGGAAATATGATAAACGAGTTCAGTACAAGATGGGGTGGGGTTGGAGGCGGGGGGGGGGGGGGGGAACCTCCCGTACATTTTGTTCGTGGCCCCGAGTCACTTCAATCTGGCCCTGCTCGCAGGCATGTTTCAAGTTATAAGTTAAGACAAAGGCTTTATAATAAAGATACACTCAAAACTCAACCGTTCAGTACTAAAATAGGCCACAAAAATGTTAGTAAATCTCTAGATAAGACATGATCGGTCGCATTTTATGGCTTCGTATGAAAAAAAAATTCGGTATTTGGTTGGCGCCGGTCTGCCCTGTCCAATGGCCAGCCGCTTTCATGGTCCACAAAAAGCAATGCCTTTTAGCCAGAAGCCGGCCGGCCGGCCACCTTCCTGTCCACTCGTTTGGTTTCGCCTCACCCCCTTTGAGTGACACTCGGCCTGGGGTCAGATGACGGGCCAGCGCCAGGTGGACGACTGACGGATTAGATAGCCGAACGGATGGGTATGGTTGGACAGATGTGCGCCTTGTCGACCATTTAGTAAGTAAGGGACGGAAAATAATGATGAAATCCGGCGTTAAGTCTTGAAAAAGTGAAATAGAGGATGATGGTGGAGGTGACGGTGATGATGATGATGATGATTACTTCCTGCAGAAAACGATCGTCTTATTTATTTTAGCTTCACTTGTTGTGGACCAGATGTGGGAAAGGTGCACCGCCGGAAAAAAAAAACAGCCGATGACTCTTGTTTAAATGTTGGTGCTGGAAACATCTTATAGTCGAAACGGTCTAAGTTGGATCAGATGTGACGTCAGTCTTTGTGGAAGTTTGTCGTACCAATTCCTCCTTATCTTCCCTTTTTGGGACCACGAATGTTTTGTGTTTTAGAGTTGGAGGACGGCCAAGAGTCATAAAACAGCTTGTCGTTCTCTGTGTAGCGATTTCACACGGCATAATTCGTCTCGGGTTGGGGCTGGCCGCAGCTGGTTTCGCAGGTTCTGAAGCGCGAGCTGATTTCAGACAGTTTAAATTACAAGCGGCCAATGCCGGCCTCAATTGTTTTGGCCACATCTGGTGATGGGAAATTTCAAACTACAATTTAACCTTGTTAAGGAGTTCCAGCAACGTGGCACGGCACGCGTTCGGACTTCAGACGGAATAATTAACACGTACCGGGTCTAGCCAGGCCGTGCCACTCGGGCCAGCCGCTTGTTGTGTAGCGGCCGCCGTGGCTCACTTCAGTATGGCGTGGGCTGGCATGGCACGCAAACGTTATTCCGTGTGAAATCTGTGGGTACGCCATGGCATGACGTGGCGAGCATACATTAATCCGTGAGAAATTACCGAGATGGTGATTTCACACAGTATAATTCGTTTCGGGTTGTGGCTGGTCACAACTTCAGAATGATAGAAATGATCTGCAAAATCAAAATAATTTTTTTTAAGACACTAGCCACATCGCTCAATTAGCTCGCTCAATTGGTGTCGTCTCGCTTCACTTCGGTTCCTTATTGCTGCATCTCTTCAAGTAAGATATAGATCATATCAAAAACCAAAACTGGTAAAAGGGACCGCCAAGTTTCGAATGGTTCGGCCCTTGAAAGGAGTGATATCAACACACCAAAACATTCGCCAAGTTAATCTCACCGCTTAATAATTCGAAGGTTAAATGAAAACTAGAACATTGCTACTTTCGGTAGCTATGTTCAAGTTTTCATTTAACGTCCAAAGTATTATTTGGTGCGATTAAGTTGGCGAATGTTTTGGTGTGTTGATATCACTCCTTTGAAGGGCCGAACCATTCGAAACTTGGCGGTCCCTTTTACCAGTTTTGGTTTTTGATATGATATCACTCCTTTTTTTTTAATTGTGTATTGACTCAACTCTACTACCGTGCAGATGAGTAATAAAGTGCCACGTCAACAAGAAATTGGTTTTCAACAATTTGCAACTACCTTTTGCTCTATAGGCCGAACTATTCTCAACTTAGTCATCTCTTTATTGGCTTTTGGTTTGGTTTTAATTTTGTTGTAATTTGTTGTAATTAGTTAGTTTTGGTGTGTTGATATCACTCCTTTGAAGGGCCGAACCACTCTCAACTTGGTGGCCTCCTTACCAGTTTTTGGCTTTGTTTATTTTGCTTTGTTTTTACACTTGGTTTATTTTTCGTGAATTGGAGATGAATACAATTTCTTTGCAAATTTGTTTAGATTTATCGTGATACACTAGTGTGTGCCTAGGCACGTACGTCAGTATACACGTTCTCATTGTCGGAACTTTGGCCGTCTAATGAGAGACGATGCCGACAATACTAACAATGGTTATAACAATATTTTCGTACTTACGCGCCCTCCCAAGCCATCCCTGTTACGCCCCCAGGCTCCAAACCATAAAAGGTACGCAGTTCGTATTGTACTGCACCCATTTGTCCAATTTCATAGCTGGAAGCCTTCCCGTTATCTCGGAATCGATGAATAATCACCCTATGGGATTTAACATGGGGATGAGCGGACTAGCTAGCTATGTAGTAACACATTTTCAACGTTATTGAGAGGCAGATCTTGCATTGAAAGCAGCGTAGCTGGCATTCAAACACGAGTTAATTTTTGTCAGGTGGGTTATTGCTCTCGATTTCAACACAATTTAAGCTTTTGTACCGCATTATTAATTTTCCCCAAGCACCTGAAATGTGCCCAACTATGCTTCAAGATATAAGACACTGACGCAATGGCGTCGCGCTACACTGGTTTACAACCTCGACAATTGAATTGATGTGATGTTTGTTGCGATGTTTGTTGCCTAACTTGGAGCGACACACTAGCGTGTGTCTAAATGACTATTGTTTTGTCACCATTCGTCATAGGGCCTTAGGGCTTCGGGCAGATGACCAGGAGTGGTAAACGCTCGTTAAACCCTTTAACCCTTTAACGTCTGTGTAAATGTCATCCCGTACTTGTAATGCCTGTATTCGGCATCTGTCTGTTGGGTGAGCATAATAAACTATTGAACAAAGCTGCGTGAGTTTATTGAATGTTACTGATAACAACTGGCTCCTGTTTGTTGCCGCCTTACCATTGTTGATGGGCGTTCCCGAAAAGTTCGAGGCTTCCACGAAAAAAGATTGGTCAACAATCGATGACGTCATGTATTGCTGGTTGATTGTTGCTGGATGTTGCAAATGGTAATTTTTTGTTAACTTAGGGCATTGAGGACACAGATTAGAATTTAGGAACACGCCTAACAAAAATCCGGAGAAATTTTCTTTCTTCCGAACCCTTTCTCCAATTTTTGACACCACTATTTCAAGAGCGGAGTAGATAGACACACATGTAAACAAATAAATAAACGCACTGAACGATATTAATGATGTAGGATGTTCTTGGTGACAGTAAAAACTGTCAAAACTTTAGTCGAAGTGAATGAAAGGAGTAAAATGGACAAAACTGTCCAAAAGAGGGACCTCCAAGTATGAAGTAGGTATACACATTACACAATTAGCCTAGAAGGCAAATGGAAGGCATGCACTTGGATTTGAAGGGACCCTCTCTGTAACTTAGTTTTACAAATTTTTACTCGTTTCCTTCATATCTTATGTTCTGACCGTTTTGTCTGCCACCACCAATATGTTTTTTTCCCCCAATGATTAGATTGTTCAGTTCATTTTTTATTATAATTTTTACATTTTATTGCTCTTGAAAATAAGTTAGGGTTTTTAACTCGAAACGCTGAGCTTTGTTGTGTGCTTGTGCCCTGAGTGTTTTTTTTTTTAATATGTTTGTTTATTTAAAACCATTGTTTTTACAGTGCTCATATCTGCCTACGAGTTGTAGATTATTTATCCATTTGTTCGTGTCAGCGTTAACGTCCGTTTCGGAAATTAATAGGCATCATTTCAAATATTTTACAATTATTACGGAAGCAAAAACGAAAAAAAACGACAATAAGTTAAGGTCCTTAAACCAGTGACAAATGCTCGGAGGCACGCGAGGAAGTGAAAGGCATTCAATTTGTTAAAAAATTCAACCAACTAATGATCAGTCCTTTTCCACACTTTTTCATCTTCGATTTTGTAGGTCGGCCGCTGAAGTCTTATTTATTTTTTTTTTTACCTATTTGTTTATTTATTTATTTTGTTTTTCCGCAATTGCGTGACAGTAGCAGCCGTTGAAACACATTAGATGGCTGGAGGACGGCTTCTATTTACACTTTTAAACGTGCACAAATTACAATCCTAACGACCTGGGGGCCCCAGGGGTGTAAACTCCTTTTTCATTATACACACAATGAGGATAAGAGATAGAGAGAGAGAAAAAAAAGTACCACCTTAGTGTGAAAGCGGATGAGGAAAAAAGATATTAATGAGCCATCAAAAACATGGCGGACAAAAGCGTTCGGTGAATGAGATGGTGAAATGGATGGTGATGAATGAGAGGCTGATTTGGCCGCTCTGTGTTTGTTTGGTTGTGTTGTTAATAATCGCAAATGGCGGTAGTGTGCAACTCCTGATGGGGTTTGTTGTATACAGACTGGGTTTCGTTGTATAGCACCTTACAGTGTTACTATATATAGTTAAGAGCCACGGTCGGCTGGTACTAGAGACTCAACGTCCATTGTTTGGTTTGCGCGTTCGTCAGAGTTGGTGCATAACAGACAAACAGGGCCCCCACATCAAATTTAGGGGCCTGGGACTAACTACAACAAAAAAAAAAGGTTACACTATCTTATAATATTCATCGACCACAATTGTGCTTAACAGGTTGGTTCATTCATTAATCCGGGGTGCTTACATTTGAAGGCTTCCCTGCCTAATAAGCTGACAAGCTTGCACTGCAGTGCTCCTGCTCAATGCTCTCGTTGCCGTTGGATTGGAGTTATTGTTTGTTGGGAGTAAATAAAAATTCACAATGCGCACAAACCGAGTACATTACTAGCAATCATCAAAACAGACAATTGCGAAAAAAAATTTAAGGCCGTGCGGTCCCATTGTGTGACCGGACCACAGCGGGTCCACCTCAGAGATGGAAGTGGGTCACTTTTTCCGCCATGACCCACCTGACCCACTCCAGCCTGACCCACGAGCCACTTGACCCACCCGATAAAGAACAAAATGTGACCCACCGTCCATGACCCATCCCACGCTATAAAAAAAGACAGTATGCAAATGCATGCAATGTTATTTCAAACAGTCCAATTTTTTAAAGAAGCATTTACTAAGGGTTTTTAGGCTTCTGGGGGTAACGAATTTTAAAAGAGTAAGACTTTTTTTAGAGAGAACTAGTAAGACTATTGAAGTGCCGAATAACATACTTAACAATTACCGTGGGTCGGTGGGTGAACGGTCTTGCCCCATGACCCACTTGACCCACGATAAAAATGTGACCCATTTTGACCCACTGACCCACCGTCCCATCCATCTCTGGTCTACCTGACCCCACCCCCACCCACCCCATTGTGGGGACCCTGCAGAGGCAAAACCATTTACAAGGCTTTTTCAAGGCTTTTCAAGGTTAACTTACCGCCAGTTTCAAGGCTCTTTGCAGTAGGTAATTTTGATAAATTACCTTTTAAATTCCAGTACTTTGCCAAATGTCATTGCAGGCACCAGCGTGTTCGTAGTTGCAGTAGGAGGCTAAATAAAACCGTTATAAACAATGACAAACATTACGTCCTCCCTTTCATTAATGGACAAGGAGGAAAAAGAAATAATATAACTAACAGCCAGTGAAGAAGCACTTGCCCAGCTGCCCCTTCTGGCAAAACAATTGCTTGCACTGCATGGCACCTCACTCTTTTCGTCTCCATTCTAATCCAAGGGAAGAATCGTTCACAGAAGTGGATTCGGCTGCAAACTATTTCTATTCATTTCTTTAATTTTATTCATAAATTAATAATACTGTTGTCGCATTAACCTCATTCCAAAAAAAAAATTCAGAAAATTAAGGGCATTCCAAGGCTTCGACAACATTTTAAAAGGTTTTTCAAGCCCTGAATTTTCGGTTTTCAAATTTAAGGCTTTTCAAGGAATTCCAGGCCGTGTACGAACCCTGGTTCGTACGCTACATCTGGAAGAGCTGGAACTGGAAGAGCAGGATTGCCATACGCGCTTTTTTAAGCTTTTATTTTGCTTTATTTTATTTTTCAAATTGTTTCTGTGGAATTACGCTGTGGTGCACCCTGGTGGATTGAGTTGCATGGAACACTCCATTCGGGTTTTTGAGGGGGTGCATTTTTTTTATATTAGTTTATTTGAATTGTTAAGGTGAGGGAGTACTCACGAGAGGCTGCAGAAATGGTCCCAACACAGGCTAAAATGCATTAGCATCCGGGGCTCAGCCTAAAGGAGCTCACAGCGCTCTCCTAGACTCCCTGGCTGGAAGGAGAGGGGCACAAATTATTAGGCTGAAATCCCCCTTCAGAAAATCCTGCTTGCACTCCTGTCAACCTGGTCAATTTTACAAAAAATTGATGGGTTTTTATGGCCCTTATTTTACAAAATCAGCTTGGTTGGGGAATTTCCAGAACCCCTGTCCCAAACGCTTTTTTTCTTTTGTCGATTGCTTTTTTTTTTTCAAAAATGTCACGTGGCACCCTGTGGAAGAGTCCGATATTTCATAAGGCCTTTTTCCAGGTTTTGAAAAGTATGTAATTGTGACAGATTGTCTATAGCAGAACGGAAAGAGCCTGGAGGTTTGTCAAACCCTAATTTTCAGCGGTGATATTCGTTGCCGTAAAATTACCTTGAAAACGACTTCGTTTTTGTGAAAAGAGGTGCCCGTTTTGCAGAATCTCGTTTCGCAGAAAATAAAACGGGTTAAGACTTTTCTGCGAAACGGGCATTCCCAGAGGACGGAAAGCCAATGAGGCTCGAGATGGGTTAAATAAATACGGATGCAAACCTATTCACGTTGCCTTTTGGACTTAAATGTCAGACTGGCTGAGCGGGGAATCGAACCCACGACCTTTAAAATCAAAGGCCAAGGTCCTACTGCTGAGACATACTGACATAGCCATTCCCGTTTTGCAGAATCCCGTTTCGTCGAATCAAAATATTCTTTAAAATTTAACATTGTAGAAGTTAAAGATGCATTCCTAATTGGAAGGAATTTGTGATTAATTAGTCACAAATTAAGGACGGGAAAGCCAAACGCTCACAAGAAATAACTAAATACAGAGGCAAACCTATTTACGTTGCCTTTTGGACTTATATGTCAGAATGCCTGAACGGGGAATCGAACCCAGGACCATTAAAATCAAAGCCCAAGGTTCTACCGCTGAGCCAGACTGACACGGCGTGAAAGGAAACTTCCATAGGACGCATTTAACACGTGCATAAATACATACAAACAAACACTTTCCAATCGCCACTAGAGGGACGCTTATTTGGAGGATGGCGCGGCAAATAAGCGTCCCTCCAGTGGCGATTGGAAAGTGTTTGTTCATATGTATTTATGCACGTGTTAAATGCTGCCTATGGACGTTTCCTTTTTGGGCCGTATCAGTCTGGCTCAGCGGTAGAACCTCGGCCTTTGATTTCAATGGTCCTGGGTTCGATTCCCCGCTCGGCAGTCTGACATATAAGTCCAAAAGGCAACGCAAATAGGTATGCATCTGTATTTAGTAATCACAAATTCCTTTAAATTAAGTTAATGTGGCCTCAGTAAAAAAAATTAATTGCCACTCCTCCCCCCCCCCCTCCTCAGCAGCACGTAACATTTGGCCCTCCCATTCCCCTATTACACCTATAACTCACATGTAACATCAGAACAGTTTCTGATGGTATAGGTTTAGCCGCAGCGAGCGCGGCAGCGCAAACGAGGCACGTAACCTGTAATCTTGAAGTCCATTTACGTCCTACACCGCTTGCAATTTTTCTTTCGGTTCTCTGATCCCAGGATTGATTGGCCCTTTTGTTTAGGTTTATGGGTACAAATTTTCCCAAATTTCCAGTGTTTCTCGTGTTTGAGTCATTCGACTACACTGATAATGGTCTTGGTTGTAGACCTGAAACAGTTTTGTTCCTTATATTTTTATGTGCGCTTCGTGATTTAGTTTTTTTTTTTTTGTTTTTTTATTTATTTATTATGAAATTGCTGATGTAATTCGCCAACAACTTCCGAAATGTCAAAACTCCTGCGTCTTCCCAGACCGTTCGGCATGGCGTAATACAATTTTACCGTACGTTCCGCACGCGTTTTAGGAACTTGTCGTAGTTAACTAACATTGATTGGAAATAAGG
>JAHWFP010193279.1:112593-154987 GCA_023313725.1 Lithobius niger
TATAAAAAGTCAAAAAGTCGACGGCCCAAAAGTTTAAAGACCACGTAAAAGAAAAAAAAAAGAAAATTTCTTTACCCGTCCCCCCCCCCCCTTCTCTCTTTGGAAATCCATTGGCATTAGCGCCCGCTACGTCCTGATTCATTATTTACGATTTCAATTACTGTCAAACCTAACGAATTCCGGGTAGGCAGGGAAATTGGCAAATACCTTCGCTGGTCGAAGGCAAAGCTAAGTCTGCGCGCGTTCGTTCTGCACAACCAAAGTTCATTACATATTAAGCGGTAACTGGGGAACGGGCTATACCTTTGCGGCGCGTTCTGGATTTCCGCCCCGTGATCAAGAGTGTATGTTCCGAAGACTCCAACCCTTTAGCGACTTCGTTTTGAAGTTGCTCTGAGTTTAATTTCGACAAAAAATGGCACTAATAATGATCAATGTAATGCAGCCGATGTTGCAGTAAAACGCAATGTGAGATATCTACACCTTGTAACTCCTGGTTCCGAAGTCCCGTCATGTGTCACTAACAATTTCAATTTGGGAATAGTACACGAAACATCATCAAGTTAAAGATTGTTTCGTCACAAACAAGAATGATTCTCGTATTTTAACATCACAATTTATAATTTTCTATAGGCTAGTGTCTTATAATTTTGCTTCGGCGATCTCTTGGAATAATAAATTTTAATTTTTATCGCATTAGTCTTTTAGATTTTGATCTCATGGTAATTATTAGCAAATTAGTACATGCACACACAGAGAAAACGTCATGGTTATTGTAAGCGCACAAAGCATACGTTCGGGACGAACGTAAATAAAGTTCCCCTATATTCAACAGAAAATCTCCTAGACGCCACATTGTATAAAACGGATTTTTAACTAGGGATTGACTAACGGTAAGTAAATAAAACTTTGGGGCCGTACTTGATGTGGACGATCGAGAAAAATGGTGCTAGGAGGAACATCTCCTTAATAATACATTTTATTTGGGGCCTTTGCCCGTGGCCATGCGCCCACCCTAAGGAATCGCAATACATCATCTGTCGCCTGATTCCCCAGTCCCGTCCGTATAACTAACAATAGAAGTAACAATAACTAACCAGCAATAAGAAACAACAATTACTTCAAATCATAGCTACGTTGCAAACTGGCCGGCAACAATAGATCCTCTACATGTAAACAAACAATGAAACTTATAATTTACCTCACCATAATATTATTAACCAGCGACAAAGAATTGTTTAAACGATGCTGGACGATTAAAATTAAAGGATTAGTAAAAATGGGATGAATATTCAAAATGCGCAACAATACATTGACGGGTTCGGTCACTCAATCGGCGTTTATTAGCCAGCAAAAATAGTTGCTTAAACGATGCATAAACCGCTGGAAGATTAAAATTAAAGGATTTAGTGAAACCCGGTTAAATATTCAAAACGCGCAAAAAAGAAAAAAAAAAACACAGACGGGTTCGCTCACTCAATCAGCGTTTATTAGCCAGTCAATAAATAATTGAGGGCACGGAGATGGTTAAATGAAAGGTAATTAAATTACCTTCGGACAGGCCTATTTTCATTGCTGAAACTTGATTTTTTGACCTTCGATTTACGGATATTTATGCTAAAGGATCAAGGGTAGAACTCTCCACGGGAATAGAGACGAAACTGGGACATCGGGTACGGGAAGAAACTGGGTGAGGTGGAGTTTTTGGGGAAAGTTACTGATTTCTATTTAGTTACGCCAGTCGTGGTTGAGATTTAAATGGGAAAAGCGGATGGTGTTCCAAAGGCTCGCCTGAATTGCGGGGACAGGGTGACATTTTAGACTTAGAAGTATTCTGTACAGTATGTCTCAGAAGTCCTGAACCAGGTAGGCCTATATGGTATAGGCTTATACTGCACCCAGAGGAAAGTCCTGGGTTCGAGTATTGGGATTACTGCGAGTGAACACCTATTGTGGAACACATTTGCTACTCCCATTAGGTGCATATTTTGCTCATAGTATTAGGCCTAATATGGTATAGAGCCTAGGCGTACATTGTATAGGCCTACACTGTATAGGCCTGTACCAAATAGGACTACCTATAGTTCAGGACTTCTGAGACATACTGTATAACGAGAAATTGGTGCGATATTCTGATGTTTAGGAAATAAATCAAGATGTTGTTTAAATGCTGAAAAGAAGTAGAGTTGCTGACCTTTCGATTCTGTATGTTCCCATTCAGTAACCATTAGGATAAGGCGGTTTGTATTAATATCGGGTCAAAGGGGGATTAGGGTTCATATAAAGAGTTAAACATTCCCGAAATAAGTCCTAAAGTGGGTGGACATGTTGATGGGAGGTTGGGTGGTGAGAAAAGAACATTGAATCTTAAAGGGGCAAGCCTAAAGTTCACTAAGCACGTGGAAACACAACTGGCTGATCAAGTTGCAATATGCAATTTGTTACATTCTTGCAAACAATCATAGAATAGAATAGAATAGAAAAACCCGACGGTGCAAGCTAAAAGCCAAGAAGCACCCACCTCAACCTGCACCAAAAACACAGACCAACAAGGGGCCAACCACCAAAAAAAGCCTAAGTATAAAGGCTTTGATATCATACTTTCTAGGATAAAAACTTGATGGGGTTCTTTACCCTTTAGGGTTTTTGTATGATCTTAACCTACTCCGTGACATTTAACAAATCCGTTGAATAATTTGTATTTCCCATGCGAACAACAAACTTTACTTCACTTCACTTCACTTCACTTCAGTGTGGTTTCTCATCATTGCAATTTCTTCCGTTTCGCTGTTGTGCTACATGGCGCTGTTTAGAGGCGAGTATGAATTACTACGGGTTTGCTAGTATGAAAAAAAATCGCAAATAAAAAGCATTAAAAGATCGTGTTAGGCCTCACTAATCTGGGTCACCCCGTGCGCCTCACCTTGGTGGGGGATTCCTAAGTCTTAAAAACCTTCCTGGGAATCTAAGGAGCATTTTCGTTGTTCACGGGTGCGATTCATTCTGTCTGATAAGCCATTTAAAAACCATTTATATTTTTTTTTATTTTTTAAAGTTTTCAAGTAGGTACAATCGCTCTGTAAGATGGATGAGATGTTTTTCTGTCTGTGCGTCCCATCTTTGTTGGTTGGTTGCCAATATGGAGGGGGGAGAACTAGGCCACCGTTAAGTTCCCCTCTCGATTTATTTAAATTTTTTTTTTCTTTCCTACCCTCGTGTATGTGTGAGTTAAACTTCTTTCTTTTTACACGCTGCCATTAATCATTTGTTGACACTCGGTTTAGTGATTACCAATTAATGAGTCACGGAATGTAAACGGGTGGTCCTGTTTTTTTTTCTTCTACTTCTTATTTATTTAATTTTTTATTTTATTTTAGGTTGTGTACTTTTAAGAATGAGGGGGAGAGGAGAGGGTTACTTACCAACGTGGACGCAGCCTGAACAAAGCAGAATGGAAACGTTGTCGAGTGGTTCTTTAAGGGGGGAAAAAACAGTGTTTTGTGTTGCCATTGTTTTGTTTTGAGACCAGGTGTGGGCCTAAACGTTCAATATATGTTCATGTCTTTTTTTTTTCTTTTGGCTAGTTTCTGTTTTTTTGTTGTTGTGTTGCTGTTTTTTTTTTCTTAGCCTTCATTTTTCTTCTTTAGGGCTTTTGGCATTTCTAGGTCGCCAATTGTATAGTTCGGGCTTTGATTTCCAAGCTGACGCCACGTGTTCCCAGCGAGAGAGAGAGAGAGGTATTATGGGAGTAGGGGTACGATGGGTCACAGGTGTGTGGGCCGTGTCACTGCCTAGACGCCTAATGTGCCTACCCCGGTGCTCTAATGTCACTGCGTCAGTGTATTTTCGTGGTTTTTTTTTTCGGGTCTGTCCCCACCTCCCTGCTTCCGAGTGGCTCCAGAGTCAATTTGCTGGTTCCCTTTTTAGGTCACTATTCTGGAGACGATGACAAACTTCATCAAAGCACTGGCGCATCCAGAAATTTTATTTGCAGAGGGAAAACAAAAAATGAAACCGTTCTTTACCATCCTCTGATGAAGGTTCCGCTAACCTGTATATTGGTACCGAAATGTTAGTTTTTATTGCATTTCGCCTGTGCTACAGGCTTCGTTTCTCTACCTATTTTACTGCACATTCCTGTATTGAAGTAAGTCGTACTTAAGTGACCTGTCATAAATTATGTCTATGAAGGGGACCCCATCAAAACAGCGCGGAAATAACAGCGCGCGACAAAACAGTGGCATCAAAACAGCGTACGACAAAACAACGCGACGACAAAACAGCGTACGACAAAACAGCGTGCGACAAAATAGCTGATTTGACATACAGTATTGGTCAATGAAATTTAGACAGTTTCGAAAGGGTAGCTACAATTCTTCATCAATTAATCATGCCTGGTTTATGGGAAATGCTTAAATATTACGAAGTTATGAAATTCAATAAACGAATAATAATAATCGCAAAATACTATATCTCCTATAGCAACTGAAAAAATAAAATTTGTTGAACACAGAATGTAGTCAGTCAATCACATAAACTGCAAATCTCTATTTATGGAATTTGGATAGGCCAAGAAAATGTGGTGGGTCGTTCACAGTCTCAGAAAACAAGGATCGTTATGCGTGACAAAACCTATCTTTAAAGTCTTAAATTAACTTTAAAAGTATTCCCCCATATAGTTATAAATATAAATAAAGTAATAGTTTTAAAATGGATTTTGTTTTTCAAGTCGATTTTGCGGTTTTGTTTTAAAGAAATGCATTCAAAAAACGTTGAATTTAGGAATAAAAAAGCCGTGGAAAGACAAGCCTGGAAGGGGGGGGGGACCTGGAAAAAACAGCCAATGGGAAAAAAAGGAAGAGAAAGACTGCCGCGGAAGAAAAGTCCAGGGAAAAAGGAATGGACAAACAGCCGATAGAAAAAAAAATGCCGTGAAAAAAAGACACGGGAGATAACCATAGGAAATAGCCGAAGTAAAACAATTCGAGGGAAAAAACTGAAGAAAGAAAAAGCAGAAGGAAAAACCGTTTCATAGTGAAATTTCTTACCTAGGTTTGTTTAATATCTTTGGTGCAGTGGCAACCCGAACTACTGCACTGTGGCTGAGGTCGTCGCTAATGACCTAGTTGTCGTCGCCCCACCCCCAGCCCAACCTATGAAAACAAAAAACTGAAGAAAACTATAAACAGTTTAAGTTTCCATCGGTTTTTCCGTTGCCTTTTTTTTCATGGCTTCTTTATCCTTTGACTTTTTTTCAGACGGCCTTTTTTTTTTCTTTAGCTTCCAATATTATCTTAGCCTTGCGTAAAGTGAATTTGATTTTAACGAGCGCAAGCCCCTACCCCCTTACATATATATATATATATATATATATATATATTTGTATTTGGTTGGTTTGGGGCGGGAATTTTCCAAGCTTTCTCCCACCCCACCCCCAACCCCCCAACCCCTTCGGTGATTCCGCCGCTGGTTCAGTCAATAGTTAAAGGTTAATAGTAAACTAAGCCCAACGTGTCCGGAATTTTCATTTGCAACTTGTATTTTGTTGGTGAATATTAGTTACCGAAGTCACATCATTAAACCGAAATCCATCACTATTTTCTCATACCCACAAAGGACTGAAAGTGCATTACGGCAATGTTTAAACCGCACCCAGTCTTGCCTTATCCAGACTAAATCATTAAGGCCGCCCGCGCACTGAGCGACTTGGCCGCGCAGCCAGGTTGCTGCAGCCAATGAAAATGATTAGTGCGTGGTTTGACATAAACGGTAAGCATTCTCATTGCTTTCTCAATGCTCATTGCTCATGCTCATTGCTTTCTCATTGCTCTCAAGCATTCTCAAATCGCTCAGTGCGCGGGTGGCCTAAAGGCCTCTCCAGACGGAAAAAAATTTCGTGCGAAGCTATGCGTAGTAACTACGTGCCTACAAGGTCAACATTGCAGCAATCGTGTGGTTGGTGTTGCGTTAAGGACAAATATTGAAGTCTTTTTTACACCATACTACGTCGGCGTGCAGCCGTGAGCAGCCAGTCTGGTTAGGGCTTTAGTATGCAAGTCGTCGCTTCCTTAAACCGTCTTTACCCACGTGCGAGAAATGGACTCATTGTCCAAGAATGTCTAACAGCTAAAACGACTTAATGTCGTAATTGTTCGGCGTAACAGTGTATCATTCACCCAACCTGCGACATGAAATACGCATATTCGTCTTTTCTGAAAGCAATATCTTAAAACAATCGAACTTTCGCAGCCAATGACGCCCTGAAGGAAGTAATCCATAAAGGAACGTAGCAGAGAAGCCAACATTTTTCTGTCTAAATTTCATTGTCCAATACTGTACATCCATGGGGGGGATTTAAAAATGTGACCTTCAAATTTTGGAGTCCTCCTAAGGCCCTAAAAAACGACCTCCCCATTCAGTGGCCAAAAATATCATTCCCCCCCCCCCCATTCTTTCCCGACCGAAAAAAGTAAGCTCCTGATGCTTTTTCCGATTAACTGTGCATGGTTAATTCAAAATTAATTCGCGCTGGATTAATTCAAATATATCATTTCGCATCGACAGGATCGCAACTGTGAAGAAAACGACCCATGACTTCAAGTACGTTCTTGAAAAAATTCATAGAAGTGGTCTTTAAGCCACTTTCGGACCTAGATTCGTGAATCATGACGGTTTGATGCATAAGGGATGCATATTGGCACTTGTAAGGCAGCTCGAGTCAGTATGTCCATGCCCTTTGCAACATCAATGTGAAAAATATCCCATGGTGCAAATATTTTTCTACTTGCCGACCGAAAAATATACACTACCTGTAAATTGCTTGCA
This sequence comes from Lithobius niger, assembly GCA_023313725.1. Classification (NCBI taxonomy): domain Eukaryota; kingdom Metazoa; phylum Arthropoda; class Chilopoda; order Lithobiomorpha; family Lithobiidae; genus Lithobius; species Lithobius niger. Next base: position 119,419 of record JAHWFP010193279.1, read on the forward strand.
TTCAGTTCCTGGATGCTCCCTACCCTGGAGGAATCAAAACTCTTGTGATGCGCCCAGCTCAGACATCCATCTGCGCATGTGCGGGTCCCGCGCGTGCAGGCCCTCCATAAATGGTGTTACGGCGATAGCCAGCCATCTCTTTTCCTCCAGCCTCCGGCTTGGTCACATCGCTCCCAGATACCCGCTATCTTGTTCTTCGTTCGTCGTTCTCCCAAGCTCATCGCATCATTCGTTGTTCTTTCCGGCCACTTGGCAGCACACTTCCGTCACCCATCTCTCGTTGCTTCGTCCTACTGGTCTCAGCCGTTTGTCACTGCACGCAAGCTGCTCATCATTGGCAAGCCCTTTTACAAGCCCGTTCGCATTTTCAGCCCGTTTGTCGTTCAATAATTTTTTGCCCGACATCTGCCACCGCCGCCCGTTCATCGTTACAAGTCCGTTCATCGTTTCTGACGCCCATTCTCCATTCAAGGTTCATTCCCCACCCGCACACCCATTCGTCGCTCACAAGCTCATTAGCCGTTCGCTAACCCATTCGTCGTTCGCAGGCCCATTCGCCGTTCGCAAGCCCGTTCGTCGTTCGCAAGCCTGTACGTCGTTAGCAAGCCATCCGCCGTTCGCATGCCCGTTCGTCGTTCGCAAGCCCTTTCGCCGCTCGCAAGCACGACGACCGCCGCTTGTTGTTCATTCCCCGTCCACTGTCCACACCTATGACAACCACAACTGCCCTCATCGTTCACAAGTCATTTATTGCCCAGGTCGTTTGTCTTTTGTCTTTTGCTTTAACTGCTAGCAACTCACCAATCGTTCGCTCTCACCTCTTGGCAGCTGCAATCGAATTTGGTTATCATCACGAATTCATTTCCATCTAGTCCCCCCAGCTGATCCCTTCATCATCGAATCGTCCGTCTTCTCTTGCTTGTCGCCGATTACGCAGCCTGTTTCTTTCCTTACAAGTCGTTCGTCGATGGCTTGATCCACTCGCCATCCATGTCTTGAAGCTCGAAGTCCAACGTTCTTTTCAACCCTCTAAACCAGCTACTTGAAGCCTCTGCTCGGCTGCCACCACGTCTCAAGCCCATTCACCATTTACAACCCATTCATCGTTCACAAGCCTAATTGCGCTCTCAATCCACTCCACTATTGTGAAGAATCAATGCAGCAGGGGGCTTCGCTGCCCCTCGCGCTTCATCCCACATCACGCACACCTTAATGCAACAGTCATTTTGGCTTTCAAGCCCTTCATCCCACACGCCCCTGCCGGGGAATCCATGCATTGGGTCCCGCCTCGGTCGTCTAAGTCTGCTGCTCTCTCCCTTTAAACAACACATGACTTCGTCACCACTTCTCAAAGTTGGCTTCATTAGCGTCCGTCTACATGTACATCGTTCGCCTACTCATCTCACTCACTCATCGCACTGGGCTCACTCCTAGCACACGTTCTTGCCGTACCCAGCATCGTTCCAGCTACTGATGCCTTTTCTGTCGCTGTTGTTACGCCGCTCCTCCGGTACCTGTCATCATCCATCGTTCACCTTTTTCTCGTGAAACATTTCACACAACCCCCATCGAACACCACCTTTTACGAATACACGTGTTGCATCACCGACGTCTTACCCACTAAACGTCATTCTTGTCCTGTGAACCCAACATTTCCGGCATTAGTCTTCACTACAACAAGATTTTCGCAACTTGAACTCACTCCATACAACGCAAACCGGAAAAACATCACTGCTGGGAAGAACTTCCGGAGGGTTGTTGTAACCTCATCCCGGCTCCATCTAACTTCCTTCGCCTTCGCCGTCCATGCACCCTGCACCACGTCATGCGTTGAACACACGTAATTGCCGCATAAGCCAACCACTGTCTACACCGCTTGACACCTGTCATCACCCTTTGGATCATGTTGATCGTTCACTGAACCAAAATCAACCACACACATGTGGCAACTACAGCACATCACCATGGCTGCACATGTTTCACAACATTCTCAGCTTTATGAACCCGTCTCCTCCACGTTAATGGCCTTTACTGCACCGTCGGTGGAACCGATCTTTTTTGCGTGTCACCCAACATGGACCCGACATGAAAACGTACATCATCTGGACCTCTTCATGCTGTCAATTGTGTCATCCAACTGCCTCTTGCACCTTTCACTGGAAAGAAGACCCAATACCGCTCAACCTTCTACAATGCAACATTCAGGTCCTCCGTCTCTCGGAAATGGACCGTACCTCTGTTCCCTCTCTGCCCTTCATCATCAAGGCCCTTGAAACATCAAATTTTGTCACTTCGTCCTTCACGAACTCCTTCTCACAGGACTTAACTGATGTGGTCATCTCGAATCCTTGGGAAATCAACACATTCCTTCTGGATACCCTTGAACACCCTGAAGTGCCACCCTGCCTTCAAGCACTCAACACTAAGAAGAAAACCTCCCACACGTCCTTCACGTCCACGACGTCTCACGTACAGACTCTCCAGTTTCAGTCTCTCTGCCCTTCAACCACCAGGTTTCTAGAGGTAATTCTTTCAGGCCAGCGAATTTGGTTTCTCGACCAAACGCCACAACTCAATATCACAGGATTAAATCAACTTGATCGTCACAAATCTTAAGGAAAATCGAACCATCCCACGTTTTCGTCCTCCACTCGTCACACTGTCAATTATGAAGGAACATCTCACCACTTACACTGACTGCACTGCTCTTCGGAATCTCTCAGACTTTACGAACTGACGCTTTCTGCGCCACAACCAACGATCTCTGTCATATTCCTGACAACGCCGTCACACCTCGATCATCGCTACCCACTGTCCATTACCACGACACTTGGTAGCCCTTGGGCCCTGCGCTCCCCTTACTGAGTCATTCCTGGACTCCCACCATGGCCTTTCGTCACATTTTGCCGCTTGCAGCCATCCACCAACCTCACCAACTTTGAATCATTTTTCACCCCGCTCTCGTCGCCAATTGTTCTACGCTCGGCTGTTGGCCACTTTCAAATTTAACCTATCATGAAGTTTTCCAATGGTCAGCCCACTTTCTTACATCCACTTTCCATCTAGGCTGGAGCGAATCATCTCATCCCACTCATTATGACAACTTTGCTATACTGCACCCTTCACATCCAGGTACATCACCTTCACCTGGGGTGACTGCCAGAACTCTACATCACCGACCGATAGGCCGGTGAATCTCCCCAAAACTACATTCTTCCATTGCATATTCAGAATCTGAAATTCGCAAATCTCTTGACTCATTCAGGCCCATCTGACACTTCATTTGACATCCATTGCTCACATCTCTCTTCAACCAGCTCGGCAACCTCTTCCGCATCTTGCACCCGCTATTCCCACAGGTGAAGAACTCTGTACATCCGAACTCACTACTACGCAACGGAACATGATCATTTCTTCAAAGGGCACGAACTTATGCCCCTCCTATCTCTCTTAAGGCGAAACCTTCGCAACATCAAACACTACACTCGTCTCGACGATTGCCACCGTTCTTTAACCGAACTAGCCGAAGCGGACTTGATATGATCCACAGATTACGTTTGCTTTCAAACCTCAATCTTTCAGAAACCTTCATCCGAAACATTTTGAACTGCAGATCCTTCACCCTCGGCTCTGACTTCGTGGACTGGACTTCCGTTACTCGCTCTCACTTGGCATCTCCCTTTTACTCTTACCCGCAATTCAACTCAATGACCTTTCGCCACAAACCTGATGGACTAACCCGTCACCCAGAAGAGGATGGACGCAATCCATGACTGTTCAAACTTACTCAACGCACAATCACACCACAAGTGTCAACACCCGACTTCCAACTTCTCACGTCTCACCCTCAAGAACCTACTTTCAACTCTTATTCTGTGATTCAAGTAATCAATCCTGCCACCTGCTCAATCCTCAAAGATGAAACCCAATCAAGATTCGAACACCAGGCAAGCTTTCCTCTTTTTAACAAAACTATTCTCGCCCCCCCCCCCCCCCCTCGAAAAGTCAACGCTGGAATCTGGAAACTCAACGAACTTCCCAGCCAACTTGCTTTGGTAATGGAACGTTCCCTCCCCAATCCGACTGCCTTACGCACTATAGTCGATCGTGATAAGAGATAGTTGCGCCTGCAACAAATCCATCACACCTCTATCACTGGGGACCCAGCTCTCACCCTTGGGGACCTGCCATGATGGTGCCCGCCACCTATATTGACGAGGTCATCTACAAGTGCAAGAAATTTACAGGTAGTGTATATTTTCTGGCCGGCAAGTAGAAAGCCCAATTTTACCTGGGGGAAGGTCAAAATTGGTTTCTATTGCCGTAAGGAAAATATACACTACCTGTAAATATCCACCTAACCTCCCCTCTCGAGTCACCATCATTGCTGACACATCGGGGGAAAATAGATGGCTGGCTATCGCCATAACACCATTTATGGTGGACCCGCGCATGCACAGGTGGGTGTCTGCGCTGGGCGCATCCCAAGAGTTTTGATTCCTTCAGGGTAGGGAGCATCCAGGAACTGAACGCAAGAACTGAACGCACAGGTAGTATATATTTTCCTAAAGGCAATAGAAACCAATTTTGACCTTCCCCAGGTAAAATTGGGCTTTTTTCGACAGTGTTTCTAAAGAACTATTTATTCGCCTGATGACACTAGAAATAACGTCAGTCTTTAAAAAAAAACAACTTACCTGGGTTTTTAGAATTTTGACTACTAATATCGTTATTTTTGAAGTCCAAAAATGACTTCTTCCTCCAGTATAGTAAGTGGTTTGTTTTCCTCCCCTTTACGGGCCAAAAAAATGTATGACCCCTTCTCCTCGAGAGGGTTCAAAAAATTCATGACCTCCTTCAAATATTCTAGTTGGTTTCAAAGGTCGTGGGGTCGATTCCCCGCTCAGGCAGTCTGACATTTAAGCCCAAAAGGCAACGTAAATACGTTTGCATCCGTATTGATTTAACGGTAAAATATAAGCATTTTTTTCAAGTCCCATATTACTTGGACCAGTCGCGTGATTCTAACCAGCGTTCACTTGGTTTGCTAGTCGGCATTCTGACCGCTGGACTGTGCCTGCTCGCCTTGCTCGGGGTCCCCAGGGTACCCTCACGAAACTCGTGTTCTGCGTTGGGACTAAGTTTTTGACTGTTTAGTAGCCCTCTACTTATGTGGACACTGAGCAGGGAAGTGTTAGATCTTTAATGCATTGATTACTACGTCAGTTCTTATATATTGTAACACAAGACCGCAATTCTTCGTTTTTAAATTTTCAGGATTTAGGGTATTAGGGTTTTCGAGGTTTCTCGAGTTTCAGGGTTTCTAGAGATTTCACGGTAATTAAATGTGAACCAAGATTCTTTCAGGATGGCAGGTGGTGATTGGCTATTCTAGCACGGTGAGTGGGTAGCCATGGCTATTCTAGCACGCAGTGACCGTAGGGATTATTACCTGCAATAAAACAATTTAAGCTATAGATGCACGTCGTCGGTCTAACTGTAAAACCACGTAACTAACTCCATTTTTCATGTTTGTTGTTTCATGGTGTCAAAATATGGGTCTATTGTGTGCGCGGCGTATCTTGAGTCCTGGAAGTATTTTACGGAGCGGCTACGTCTTCCTGGAGGAGGCGACTTTAATCGACAGCCGCCATTGTTTTCGTAACCATCTTGGATATCAACAAGGCACTCTGCTGCCAAAAACGTACAATCGATTATCTGTGCCATTCGTTCCGCGGAGAACTCAAGATAGGCCGTGGACACTTTAGGTGTCCGTGTCCTCCGTGACCTGCAAAACCTTGTACCAGTCAACCAATCAGAAGGCTCCGACATGGTCACGTGGTTAAAGCTCGAAACAATCAATTGAAACGTAAAAAAACCTCTGTAACTGCAAGTTCAGCCTCCAATGCACACGCAGTGGCGATTGTTCTCTAAATAATTATCTTTGTAGCTTAAGGAAATTTAATTAAAGCCTTAGAATTAATTTTAATTGTTTAAAGCATGCATCCCTCATACAGTTTATACCCAACAGCATTTAATTTTGCACGAAACAGAATGCCACTTTTTTTCAGTTAGTTGCGAGGTTTTGCACTTCCTCTTACTGCTGTTTTTGTTAGTGCAAAACCTGAAACCTCGTCAGTGATAAAGCGTTTTTTGCTGGTCCAGTAAAATTTGCAAAATGTCACATAAGGGGTTTTGCAGTATCACATACGACTTAGAGGATCTACAGTCCCTTCAGTCTGTTATCGGTGGCAGCTTGCCAAAATTTTTATTTAATAATTTTGTGAAAGTTGAAATGTAGGGTTAAATGGTTAAAAGTACATTCTGCCTGTCTTGTAACAGTCACGAGCCGATCGCCACATGCGCATGTTACCATCGCACCGTTTCGCGAGACTCTACGTAGAAATACAAGGCCAACTAAAACAGTATAGTGTCCGCGGCCTATCTTGAGTTCTCCGCAGAACGAACACAGATAATCGATTGTACGTTTTCAGTAGCAGAGTGCCTTGTTGATAGCCAAGATGGTTACAAAAACAATGGCGGCCATCGATTAAAGCCACCCCATCCAGGAAGACGTAGCCGCTCACAAAATACTTGCATGACTCAAGATACACCGCGCACACAATAGCTGCGTTCCTCGCGGGGAAGAACTCAGTTGGCATTGGGCGTAGTAAACGAAACAGCACGAATGTAAAAATTGGGTCGGTGCAAACAGGAATGATTTTTCGTATGTTATTATCTCATTTTATAATTTTTTAGGCTAGTAGCTTATAATTTTTCTTCGGCGATCTATTGGCATAAATACTTTTTATTTTTACCTCGTGACATTTTTGATCTCATGGCAATTACTAGCAAACGATTAAAAGTTAGTACATACACACACACAGATGAAACGTCAAGGTTATTGTCAGCGTGCAAAGGATCATTTAATCGCAGGATACTAATAAATATAGTTCCTAAAATTCAACAGAAAATCTCCTAGACGCCACATTTTAAAGCGAGTTTTTAGCATGGGATTGACTGGCGTTAAGTAAATAGAACTTTGGGTCCGTACTTGTTGTGGAGGATCGAGAAAAATGGCGTATGGGGGGAATGTAACTTTAAAATTAATCTCTCGTTTGTCAGTTTCCGGATCCCTTTATAATTTTATAGAACTAATGGATTAGATGTGTGGTAAGTACTACGTGGTTTAATAAGTAGGTGAAGGCGGGTTATATTTTACAAGGTGTAGTTAGTTTATGTTAGATGTGTAACTGTCCTACTGAGGCAGACATATATGGCAGATATTCTCAGAAACCATGGCCTGCAAAACTAATACTTGTTTAAAAAGCTTCTTTTAGGGTTAACGCTTTTCGAGTAATGCCCCAATGTCACCTCCTGCCATCTAGCGGCATTTCAACAAACTGCGTCAAGCAGTTAGCCTTGAGCTGACTCTTGAGACGCGTGACTCGGGTACTAAGTGACTTACTTCCCCAATCCCCACCCCCACTTTCTTGGTCCAGACTGTGTTGCAGACAGTAGCTTAGGGCGATACTTAGGTTTCACAATAGGTGCCTTGTGCCCCCTGCTGCAAACTTGCACGCGTCTCCGCTACCTTTTGAATTTCCCTTCCCCTGACGACAACATGGAGAGAGTGGACACTGTATTTAAGGACGCTACCACCCCCCCCTACCCTCCTCTTTTCTTCACCCCCAACTTGCCCTCTCTTTTCCCTCCTACTCTTTGTAGTGGTTTAATGTTCTGGTGGCCAAACTGTCTCAATTCAGTTTCTTTTGTGTGGCCGCCATTGTGGTGGTTTTCGTCAAGTGGTGACCAACCTTCTCTTTTTTGGCCGAGCGTGGCGTGATGAGCTCTGGAGGGTAAATGAATTTCTGTCAGGGGAAAAATCAGGGATGATCAGGGATATGAAATACGGTCAGAGAAAAGTCATGGAAAAAATGAGAATTGGTGAAAAGTCAGTGATAGTCAAGGATATTCGGTTTTAGAATGAACTATTTTTTTTTAATAACCGTTTTTTATGAATTTTTTTTTCATTTTTACAATTTCATTTTTCGACCGTGTGGTCTCTCGTAAGTTCACTCGCTTTGTGCTAAACTTCTTGTTTTATTTTTTTTAAATAAATAAAAATTGAGAAAAATGTGTAGCTGCCATCTAAATGTAGCTGACTCTTGTGTAATTGAAAAAAAAAGTGCAAGTGTTTTGGTCAGGGATATTTGAAGAAATAAGTCTGGGAAAATCAGGGATATTAATTTCAGATATGTGTATGAACTAAAGACGCTTCTTTTAGTATTGCATTTAAAGGGAAAAGTCGGGTTTTTTTTAATCTGTATTGTTTGTCCAACCCCCCTCTTCCCCTAATAACACGCTTGAAAAGACCCCGTAATGAAATGGTCACATTTTTTTTATAGGCGTACTTTTAGATTGCAATACGGAATAAGCTTGTTGACTAGTCATGAGATGTGGTCTACGCACTTAGTATGGTTTATTATTATTTAAAATAGCTTTCGGGTTTACGTATAACAGTATAACAGTTAACCTTTTATAGTCATTCGGGGGATCCGAACTGGCGTTCGTTTGGTTTTTAAACGAGCAAGCCGATCACTAGGTCGTGCTTGCTCGCCTTGCTCAGGATCCCCGGGGACCCATCACAAAAATCGCGTTGCGCATTTGGACTTAGTTTTTTGCCGTTCAGTATATAGCCGTCCATTTTAAAGGACGCTGGGCTGTAAACGGTTATTGTGGCTTCGAATGACGGCAGAGAAAAAGAGTGATTCTATATGACGGCGAAAATATCTACCTAGAATTTTAGCATTCTCCTTCTCTCAATGCTGTTTGATCTAGAGATTAAAGTTATGGAGCCTGCCAGCCTGGCAACCCTAAGCATGCGCATCTGATCTGCGCATCCCTCCATCTATAAAAGAGCCGCAGGTGACCGTAAGATCATCTTTCCTTCTCTACGTGTAGATCCGTTTGGAAGTGCTGTTTCTTCGCTCCCGAGAAAAGGTTAAAATGCCGTGGTCACAGCTACCGCGGTCCCTTTTATTGCCCACTATGATCTGCTGTGTGTGCACCACTGGATGCCTTGGCCAGGGTGGCCAATCCGCCCCCATCGCCGGATGAAAGTTTGGTGGACGTTTTGTCACCTCCTGTGCCATGATTTTCTACTTTGTCTACAGCCTGTCCACAGTTGTCCGAGGACTAACCCTTATTCCCCAACGACCGCTCACACGATTCTTCTCCGGTCAGGCCCATGGCGACCGAGAAGACAACACTTGATACGACCCCAACGGCCCAATTTCTTGCGGGCAGGTGCAACCATCGCCAGATCTCCGGTTGCTTCCATTGTACATTTTTAAGGCCAAGGAGGCCTATGCCCGTCTCAAGCTTCAAGTCTTGCCGAAAAGAGGAGATCAGCCCGTCCCTCAGATGGACCGATTGACCTATCTTCTCGCTCTTCTCGACGGTCACCCTTCTAATGAACCACTTTCCAGGGAAAGAATTCACAAGTTGATGGACTGGCTTCGTCTTTGCGTCCACAACCAACTCACTACATTCATGACTGGGTACAGGCTTCTTCCAAACACACGGTTGTCTTACAACATTCCTGGTTCTTCTCGGTCGCACGACCAAGCGAGTTCTGTGTCCCCAACTGTGCATCAACCGCCCGCTCCTAGTCGGGTTCAGCTACCTACGCAATTCATGCGACCCATCATCATTCCTGACACTGATTATTCCAACCCCAAACAAGGGTACCGACCAGCGGGCAGTGGCTTCTGACGATCTTGACTCCCAGCACGCTCATTTTGTTGCGTCCTTCGCAGACGACCCAAACCCCTGTCGGTAATTCCATTACCAAACCTTCTTAAGACGGTCGAGGATATCATCCCTGACTGTTTTCTCTACTAGCCCTCACCTTCGACGACTGATCCCTGCAAGAACCACATTCTCTCCACTGGATATAGTTTTGGACTTCGCGACCACCTTCCTCGTCAACAACCGGTTCTTGGACAGTATACGACCCTACTGACGATCCTACTTCGTAATGGTGGACCTCTAACTAGGGAAAGGTGACCTTTGGAATTGGATATAGATCCACCCCTCCACGACCGGGTCAGGAAACTTCTGTCATCCAACCAGCGATGGGAGAGCCAACACCAAATATTTTGATATTTTCCCTCACTCAGCGTTCGTAACAGTGGACGTCAAGATGAATTTTGGTACCGTCCTTTTCCTTTCACGAAGGGTCGCGGTCCAGAACCTGGTTTTTTTTATCCATCAGGTCTTTAGAAAAGCCTGCTTTGCTACGTTTCATTTCATAAACTGGCTAACAAGGCCTCTTTTCAATTCTGCACCTCTTTTTCGGGTAGTTGCCCTCAATACTGCGCCTAACGTCAACGATTCAACACGGCACGAACTACGGATTAAGCCTATTCACAAGTCGGACACGCTTTTTCGCGGTCTCATTCCCAAGCTCGCACCACTTCTAAATATTGCTCGCAAACCCAATGCATTCCGGCCTAAACATTTACATTATTCAAAGCCTCAGTCTCTTCCCTTTCATGCAGATGTTAAGGACGATTGGCATTTGACACCGCCAGGCGACCGCCACAAACCAACTCAGTCGCACTCATCCCCTCTGGAGCATGCGCCCTTTTGGAACTAGGGCCTCAGTCGTGGACGAAGCCGACCCTTGGGCACAATACTACCCCCGGACGTCGCATAAGATACGCCTCACCTGGCCCTAAGCAACGACCCCGTTCTGGCCTGTGACAACTGCTTCACGACCCTTCCTGTCTGGTGTCGTCTCCACCATTTTTACCTTCTTGGCAAACACTGACTTCCGAACCCTCCACACTCTCCATCATCAGCAAAGGTTTTTGTCCACATTTCTACAGTCCCCCCCCCCCCCCTCGTGTCACCACCACCATGATCATCGCTACGGTCGTTTATGACCAACTCACTACCGAAATCCAGTCTTCTAGCCAATCAGCGATCCGTAACAAGCTGCTTAATTAATTCTCATTTTACTGAGTGGAGCCATTCTTTAGTATGCAAATTTTTACAAGTGTTCTTTTTTTGATAAAAAATTGCAGTTTTAAGTATAGGAATGAAAGGCTGGCACAGTAATACAAAACCAATTTTGCCAGCTCTATTCACTCTAACAGCCGAAGTACGAAAGTTGAATTAATTGCATCAATTGAATATGTAATCGAAGGTACTTCTATCACTTATCAAGACGTGTTTGAACAAAGTCAAATCCTATTTAAACTTGACCGCTGTGGTTTTAAAGGACTACTTTTGGGATGGATAAGAGCGTGCTTGTCAGGCTGAACTCAATTTGTGGTGGTAGAAAATTCGACGTCATCAACATTAGATATCATCAGTGGATTCCCACAGGGAACGGTTCTTGGACCTATGCTTTTTCTGATTTATTCAAATGATTTATCATGTAACCAAGCCAACTGCGAACTAAGCAAATTTGCTGACGACCTGATTTGCCACGCACCAATATTAAATGAAACACATTCAGCCAGCCTCCAAAAAGAAATAACAAACTTACATGAATGGTCGACCAAATGGCAACTGCCCCTTGCAAATGCAAAATGTACAACTTTCCACATTACTAACAGGCGCCAGGTATATAACATCGAAAATGCTGCACTACCGGATGTAACCATGATGAAAACTTTGGAAGTTTGGTTTACATCCTCTCTTAAACAAACCTCACATTGCAATTACGTATAGTAAAAAATTCTTTGAACGGCTGCATATTATGAAACGTGTGTTATCATCTGGAGATGCCAAAATCCTACTCTGGGCACACAAGGTCTATGCACGCCCCGTACTGTAGTACGCTAGCCAGGTGTGGTCCCCAAACCTTTTACAGGACGTTGACCACGTAGAGTCGGTTCAACGCCAGTTTACGAAGTCTTTAACCGGGATGAAAAATTTAACGTAAGAAACCCGCCTCCAGTTATTGAACTCGGATTTCTTGAAATTACGACGCTTGAAGGCGGATCTAACCCTAACTTTCAAGATTTTAAGAGGTTTCCTCAACACAGATATCCCTCTTTTCGAATTGCCCATGACGAGACATACACGCAGACACATATTTAAAATGTACAAACCGGCAGCGCGACTAGAGATGCGTAGGTCATCATTTGCGGTGAGGGTAGTAAACCCATGGAACTCACTCCCTTTGAAAGTGGTAACAGCAAAAAATATTAACACTCTCCGGCACCTCTTAAATGAGGTAGACATTAAATATTTTCTGAAAAGACCAGAATATACACGACTCATTGAAAACAATAAAGTGAAAATTTAAATCCACTATACTTGCTCTCCATGCTCATGAAAAAAATAATTTTTAATACAAATGGAACAGTACAAGTAGCCGACAACCCTGCTGCTTTCATCGCACTTCTTATGAGTGCCAAACTCCATTATTTATTTATTTATACATTAGGATTAGCAATTGGCTTTAGCCAAGCTTTGCGATGCATCATGTTATTGTTATGCACGAAATACTAACTATGCTACCTGGCATTTCCCCTCACTTGTCCCTCACGTTTGGTGATGCCATTGGGGACCATTGTGTCCATGGGGGGGGGGGGGGAATTGAGGCTTAATGGCGCGTCGACAACGTGGTCATTAGCGCCAACCTCAGTCACAGTGCAGTGGTCCGGGTTGCCACTGCACCACACATTACAGAGATATTATTCAAACCCCTAATCTAAATCTTGTCATACATCTGTACCTCCTGCAAAAATTGAAAAACACCAGATAGGAGGACAGAATTATCGCCCAATTGACGCACAATGTCATGCGGAAGATGGAAACGACGACGAAAACCATCAAGATGGCAACAATCAACAAGGAAGTGCCGGACCGTAAGTGGCCGCCGACACCAATAACATTCAGGAGGGTCAACCCCCCCACAAAAGGAAACAGTGAGTAAGTCGAGTGTGACCAATGCGCAAACGGGCCAACACCACCTCCTCACGGCGACTGCGGCGACACGCCGAGTGCCATTCCTCAACAGTGCCTTTAATAGCTCGTAATTTATTGCCGTCCTGCCCATCCCACGAGGCTTGCCAAAAAGCGTGTAACCTCAGACGCAGAGTTGGAAAAGCGTCCGAGGGAACAAGGCTGTGATCCCTCCGAGAGGGCCAGAAAGGGCCCCTTTTGCTGCAGAATCCGCTTGCTCATTTCCACCTATCCCAACATGGCCGGGATCCAGCAGAAAAGCACGGTTTTCCGCTGGCCAGGCAAGCGGGAAAGCAAAGCTTGGAGACGTTGTGTCAAGGGGTTCCGAGGATTGTAATTCGCCAAGGACCCCAGGGCACTCATGGAATCGCTAAAGATAATGAAATGCGTGCCCTGAAGGCCAAGGATCCATTCCACCGCCAAACCGAGAGCCAAAATCTCTGCAGAAAACACAGAATAGCCTGATGGAAGGCGATGGGCAACCGTCACCCCCTTACAAACACAAGCACAAGCCACGCCAGCGTCTGACTTCGACCCATCAGTAAACAGCCGCTGATAACCGGCGTACTGAGAACACAGCCGGTAGAGTGGAACCCTTCGGGAGGGACGCCAGAGCGAAAATGAAAATGCCACTTGGGACAAGCCAAGGGGCCACTGGCATCCCCCCAAGCCTCAAGACGGTGGGCATTTCAAAGGCTATCTCCTGACAGGACTGCTGGAGCCTATCGCGGAAATCACCCTTACCCACCCTGCGTCTACTGACTCGCAAGTCTGGCCCAAAAACCATGGACCAAGCAGGACTGGATTCCACAGCACGTAAACGCACAGCATACTGAATGGCCAGCTTCCGCCGACGAATGGCCAAAGGTGGCTCCGAGGCCTCAGCATAGAGGCTGACCACTGGAGAAGTTCGAAATGCCCCAGTCGCCACACGCACAGTGTCCAACACCTGGAGAGTCGAGTCACTAGCCGAACCATACACCATGCACGCATAATCAAGTTTGCTGCGGACAAGGGCTCTGTAGAGGCGCAACATGGCAGTGCGATCGGCACCCCATGAAGTGCCCGACAGAACCCGCAAGATGTTAAGTGCCCGCACAGACTTGTCTTTAAGTTGGCGCAAGTGTGGAAGCCAAGATAACCTGGAATCGAACACCAGACCCAGGAAACGTGCCTGTGGGACAACAGGAATCTGCGCCTGCCCCAAGTACAGGCAAGGATCTGGGTGAAGTGTTCGTTGGCGGCAAAAGTGAATGCACACAGTCTTGTCCGGAGAAAACCGGAAACCATTACTGACCGCCCAGGTCTGGACTTTGTTAATCGCCAGCTGTAGCTGCCGCTCGCAGGTCTGCATGCGAGCTGTGTGTCCATGGTAGGTGTAACCTTGGTGGTAAGGCATTCGTGACCCCAACCTAATTCCATCAACCCTTCCTCTACAGCCGAGCCATTGTCTTCATTTTAAACTTTTAAACCTTTGTAATTTTTATTTTTAGTTTTAACGTTGGATGGCAGTTAGCGACCACCAGATCCTTGCCATTCTGGTTGCGTTTGCAACAAACTTATATTATTAATAGTAAACTAAAGCTTTCGAATTAGCTTCTGAAAAAGAAAAGAAAAACTTTTAGAAAGTGAAAAAGAAGAATGTGTAACAATTGAACGTGAACGTTTGAATATGGGCTTATAGTCTAAAGAAAGAATGAATTGAAAGTTCTTTCCTTAGGTCGGTATTGGCAGTTTGATACAAAAGGGTATTGTCAGGCATTTAACCCGAATAACGGGGAAGGTATTGTGTTGTTGTTTTTATCCAGTTTTGTCTGGGTTTGTGTTAATATGAAACCTTGCACCGGAAACATATTTAGCCAGGTTACTGACATTGTTAAGTGGTTCTGCACGAGAAACTGAGGCAAGGGCCAGTGACGATGAATTTCGGGGTTTTGGACAGGGTTAAAAAAATTTCTCTTAAAACGATTTCAATTGTCGAATCAAACCTTAAGGCAAAAATTCAAATCGTTGAGCAACGTCAGAGACGCAAGCTTAAGTTGGTTATGGGTACAAACTATATAGATGTATGCCGTAGAGTGGGCGAAAGCTAACAACTGCTAAAACAATTATTAAGAGTGACTTGAAATGATGTGTTTAGACAAATTCATGGAAAAACTTCCTGAAGAAGTTACGCACACGTTTACATGGGGATGGTAAATGAGTAATCTGTAAAAAAAAACAAATTATGAGATACAGGATGTAGTATAGATGTAGTATCTAGGAGAATTGTATCCAGAGACAGGTACACAGAGGAATTATGTAGGCAGCGTAATATTTTGAGGAAGGAATCGTGGATTGGTCCATGGCAGATGTGTACGTAAGGGTGGAAGGGTGACAATTTCACCCTTTCTGCCATTGCAGTGTGATTTTGTAGGCGAAGAAATATTTTCCTACTTAGCAAGGGAAATGGAAAGTGAGGAATTGAGTGATTGCAATGTAGTTACTAGATCACACAAGAAGATGAGGTAGGAGACTTTACAGATGGGCAGTGATTGTGTTCTCGCTTCCTGTAACATCCAAGGAGGCGATGCTTCACTGTTCAATGAAACAGTGCAGTGCGTTGGTGGCTATCAGTGTTGACAATATTGACAGTGATGAAGGCGTTTCTGAGAGTGTAGTTTTAACTCCAGTTATGTGTGGTTAAGGAGTGCTTTGTACAAAACAAAGGAGAAAACTTGCAACAACTTTGGCAAAAAAAATCCCGTTTTATTGCCTAAAACAAATGATCTTAGCTAGTGCACGTGATAAAGAGGAGACAAGTGAAATTGGTTGCGTGGCAACAAGTGTGTCTAGTGCAGCATTTCAAAGCCTATTGGAAATGGATAGGAATAAGCTGTCAGCAACAGAACAAGAAGACACACACTTGTTGATTTGCAAAGATGTTGCAAAACATTTAATTATGATGAAGCTCTGAAAGATAACAGTAGGCAGCAGTGATGGGCACAAGTCAATTCGGATTTGGAATTAATTGACTCAATTCCACTTTTGTGGACTTGGTAGAATTGATTCTACGTTGGACAATTCCAGGTTGTAAATTCATGGAGTTGACTTTACTAATCTTCAATTCCGCTTGACTTAATTTGGACTTGACTTGGGTATTTGCTGAAATTATAAACTGAATTGGTAGGAGTTGACTTGTTGACCATCAATTCACCCCTTGTTACGCTCAGGCTGACTTGGCTTGCTTGCTAAGTCATCCATTGCATGTGTCTTTGTCAAGATTTGATTTGATTTTTTTTTACTTAAATTTTTTTGTTTTGAGCTGATTTGATTCACTCTGAAATTCAGGTAAATTCCACAAAATCCAAATCATTTTACCCAAAAGCCCCAAAATTCACCAAAATCGTCTAACTTGTCAGCAATACCTTAAATTTTGTAAGAATTTACCTGAAATTGTGCTGGACTTAGGTGGAATTGCGTGGAAGTGAATGGAATTGGTCAAAATATTTCCTGAATCAACCTGGAATTGACTGCAACTAAGACTGGATCAACAGCAAGTCACTAAATTGGAATTGATTCGTCAGAATGAGAAGCAAAATTAATTGATTGGAAATGATTTGAGATACCAAATACAAAATATGGCAATGATTTGAATTGCATTGAACCATGGCAGTGAGTTGGTTGGAAATGACTCAGACTCATGAAATTGATTTGGAATTGATCTGAAATTGAATTGCTTATCAACGGTGTGTAGTTTTGACCTGCTGCTCACTTGATGTCTAGGTAATTGACTCAAACCCATTGAAATGGAATTGTGCCCATCCCTGATAGGCAGTGAGTGGCACTGCCAGAAGAAGCTACAGATTTGGTACAGATTCCTGTGCCAGACAAATACAGAAGAAATATCATGAATTTGGTCATGAAGATCCATGTAGTGGACATTTTGGTGTTAAGACATCTAAGAAGTGGATCTTGGAAGAGTTTTATTGGCCAGAATTACCGATGGTGGTAAATGAATACATTAAAAGCGGCATTATACGTCGGAAGACGGGGAAGACATACACACACATCTAAAAGCACTATTGGTAACTGTGCCAGTTGTCGAATGCTGCAGCGAAAGGTGCCCTTTCTGGCCCTCTCGAAAGGGATCTCAGCCTTGTTCCCTCGGACACCTTGCCAACTCAACATCTGAGGTTGCACGCTATTTGGCAAGCCTTGTGGGAGAGACACAGCAATAAGTTGCGGGCTGTTAAAGGCACTGTCAAGGAATAGCACTCGGCATGTCACCGCAGTTGCCTGGTGGTTTACGAATTGGTCACACCAAACTTACTCATTGCTTCCTTTTGAGGGGGGTTATCCCTCCTGAATCTCATTGGTGTCGACGACCACTTACGGTCCGTCACTTACTTGTTGATTGTCACCGTCTTGAAGGTGTTTGTCGCCGTTCCCATCTGCTACGAGACTTAACGCGTCAGTTGGGCGATAAGTCGGCCTTCCCGTCCGGGTTTTTTTTTTATTTTTGCTGGAGCTGTACCTCTGATCTATGATCTGTACCTCTGATCTACGATCTGGACCACTGCACCGTAACTGAGGTTGGCGCTAATGACCTTGCTGTCGACGAGCCATTAAGCCTCAATCCGACCCCCCCCCCCCCGAACGCCCATTTTGAAAACTCATTTTGGAATTGCCAGTCCAGTCAAGCAAATGCGAAGAGGAAACCGTTATTTGCTTACAGCAGTATGTTCAACGACAAAAAGGCTGGAGGCAATTCCAATTATTACCACAAACTCCGAAGCTGTGATCCAAGAATTACTGAAGATATTCTGTGACTAGGGTTTAATGTGGACACTAACAGTGGGAGTACGTCCTACGGCTGGGGGCTTTTGTCCATGCAATGTTAACATTTGTGTTTTAAAATAAACAAATGTTAGAACACGTATATAGAAATAGAAAACGTTTTATATATGTTTTTTTTTTTTGGGGGGGGGGGAATCAGAAACACATAAAACCGTTTTACAAACAGCATGGATTGAGAAGAAATGTCTCAAAACATTTAGCATTTATGTAATACATATCCGTGAAGAAGACCCGATTAACCTGAACTAATTGATCGTTTGCTCGAAACAGACAGTCTAAATGTCGAGGGCTTTCGAAATCTCACAAGCACGAGAGCGCGAGTGTGATTTTGACACCCTGAGATATTTGGACTGTTCCGTTTCGAGCAAACGATCAATTAGTTCAGGTTAACCGGGTCTTCTTCACGGATATGTATTTTAAGGTGTGACGTCAAATACCGAGTTATTTGAGTTTTAAAGATTTTTGTTTGTAAAATTTAATTGTGAATCATAACGAAGAAACTTCCTGTGTATGAAGTCGGAACGAAGGGGAGAGACGTTCGTTATAGAGATGTTTGAGTTTTAAGGTAAAACTATATTTTTTTCTAAGTTAGCAGTTTAAATAAGATGAGAGTATAAAATGCACTATTCTCTTGTGAGTTTGTAGGTGTATTTCAAAGTGTCAGTAGCCTAGTTTTCGTATCGTCGGGACAGGCTTAGGCTTAGCTTGCGACAGGTTTACGCAGGTTTTGGTTATTCTGTCTGAACTTGTGTAGTCTAAATGAAAAGTTGGTCGTGGTGGATTAGGGGTTGTGTAGACCCCATAAAAATCTTAGATTATCGAAAAAAGGTGTGTTATCAAAAAGTGTGGGTTATCAAAATTAACCCATGATGACGTGTGCGGGTTTTCTGATTAACCGTATATAACGACCACACTTTTAGTACTGGGATGTGTTAGCGTGACGTCACCACCGTGCATTAAGTAAGAGATATCCGTGAGTCCTAGTCGATTTAACGGTTATAATTGCTCGCGAGCGAAAAACGGCTAGTCCACTATCGAGGGGGTGGAGGGAAACACGAGTGGGCGACGCCCACGAGTTTTTCCCTCCAGCCCCGAGATAGTGGACTAGCCGTTTCGAGCTCAAGAGCAATTGTATCCGTTAAATCGACTAGGACTCACGGTTATGTATTTTAATGCTAAGGTGTGACGTCGAGCAATTTATCGTGTTATTAGAATTTTTTAAAGACTTATTTCAAGAATTTAAGATTTTTTTTACATGCGATTTATGTAAATTCCTGAACGGAAGTTCCGGTTTAGAAACGGGGTTGGAAGCTTCCTGTGTATGAAGGCCGACCGAAGGGGAGAGACGCTGCGTAATACCGATGTTTGTGTTTAAGGTAAAACGGTATTTTTTTCTACGTTAATAGTTTAGATAAGATGAGTATATAAAATGCGCTATTCGTTTGAGTCTCGTAGGTTTTTAGGTGTGTTTAGGAAGTGTCAGTAGCCTAGTTTTCGTACCGTCGGAACGAAAGATTACCGGGTTGGGCCATTCCTCCGTGGGTGGGAGTCTAGCATAGTACGCGAGTTTTTTTTTCTCCGTGTTAGGCTAGAAAGAAAAATGTCGCAGGTTGTTAATGTGCCTGTTTATGCTGGTTGCATTTGTGTTGTGTCCGTATATTTTACAAAGTCGGGTCGTATGTCACATGGTGGAGCAGGGGTTGTGCAGACCCGCGTAAAAAGTGTTAGATTATCAAAAAAGTGTGGGTTATCAAAATTAACCCACTGTGACGTGTGTGAGTTTTCACATTAACCATATATAACGACTACACTTTTAGCATGGGGATGTGTTGGCGTGACGTCACCACCGTGCATTAAATAGTGTTGCAGACGTGAATTGCATTTAAAATAAAGCACTAGCGTTCAATCTGCAACACTTTATGAAACACACTCGCTTAAAACACGAGTCGCGACGAAAGTGTTTAAAATAAAACAATGGGTGTTTTTATTTTAGCGCGTATGTTTTTGAGAGTTTCCTTCTCAACCCATACTATTATTTGTAAAACACGTTCATATGTTTCTCGGCAAATTCTAAAAACGTTTTCTAGGTGTGTTTGACATGGGTTTATTTTAAAACACAAGTTTTAACAGTGTAGGTATTTTGTCGGGAAACAGGGGAGTGAAGGAGTTACTATCCAGAATTAGTCACCGTGCCATGGCGGCCCCCCCCCCCCCCCTTCTCCATTTCCAGGGCTGGGTTGAGCCGGAGCAGAACGATCGGCCCTCCTGTACTCTTGGGCTCTCTTTCTTTCAATGGCTGTCTCTCCGTCACTCCGTCATCATGCTTGCTTCCCCTAAAGGAAAAAATCCAGAAAGAAATATTTAATTTGAACCCTCTTATGAATTTAATACAGCAGGCCTATAATTTTGTATAGATTAGTCCTACCGTTTTTTTCCCGACGATTCAAGAATCTTAATTTAAACGCAGAGTTTACATTATTTTGATTATGCCGCTGGTTTAAACACGTGAATTAAAGGTGCCTGTTCACCATTTCGATTAGCGTTGCCCATATTCTAAACACGGCATCCTCATTCCAGATTCTTCGTCATCTAATAGGCTGATGTGGGTCACGTGATCTCATTTTAGTCATGAAAATCGCGGCGCTGCTGCGAATAGTGTTGTTCCATTTTTAATTTACCGCTATTTTCTTTATATTGCTCGAAGATTCTAGGGTGCTACACTTAGGATTTGGTGAGGTAAAAAAGCGCCTTTAACACCAGTCTGTGAAAATAGAAAATTTCGGCAGGTGACTATTTTTGTAAATAGATATATAGAAATGCAAACCTATTTCCGTTGCCTTTTGGACTTAAATGTCAGTCTGCCCCAGCCGGAATTGAACCGTCGACCTCGGAGACCAAAGGCCAAAGCTCTACAGCTAAGCCGTACTGATACAACCAATAGGTTTGCGTCTGTATTTAATTACCACTAATCCAGCCAATCTGACTGCTTATTTTTTAAACAGGTTATTATTGTTCGTCAGAACTTGAGAAAAATGTAACGAATTTAAAACTGATTGCATTCGGTTTGCTTCTAAGGCCCGTGTTCTGAACGCTGACTAAAACTCGTACTTGACTTGAAATGACGTCACACCTATTAAGTGCCATTCACCATCCGATTTCTTCCAAATGTATTCAAAAGAAGTTCTGGTGGTGAATGGCACTAAATAGGTGTGACGTCATTTCAAGTCAAGTACGAGTTTTAGTCAACGTTCAGAATACGGGCCTTAGTCTGATCTGTGGCTTTTATAAGTGGCAGGCAATTTTGTTCAGTTTAGTCTAGTAAATAGTGCGCAACACTATGGTATCATAAATGGTGGCTGAACTACCAACACCCTTAGGTCCTGAAGAGAAAAAAAACTGCAGTGACAAGATATAAACCCACACTCGTCGTAGCAACCCGGGGACTACAGTAAATGGCCGCACCCTGGGCTTCGCTTAAGTCCCTGATGCTACGACGGGTGCTTGTCTACACGTTGAGTCCTTTTCAGTTGGGTATTGCGTTCAATACATGTGAAAAAAATATTCGCAAAGTAGCCATCAAGTAGTGCGCGGGTGAAACACGAATCCACGACGTTTCAGTTCCTAGGTCGGAACAGTTTTCAACTGAAGGGTTTAAAACATGTCAAACGACTTCAAAATTAATAAGACAGCAGCAGAGCAGGTCATGGTTCTAAACCTTATATGTCTTAAGGATGTAAGGGCCCTTACTAAAATTAAAAATAATAAAAATTTAATAAAAAGTCGGCACGATTCGAACGAAAGCATCAACAGTCAGCTCACCCAAGTTCGCTGGCCAAATGATGTATCAATATGAAAACGGTTCCAATCTAAGAACCGAAAGGTCGTGATTTCGTCTTTTACCTGCACGTGATGGCTACTCTGTATACATTTTTAATTACTAAAGTACTTTTTAACTTTCTGCATTTTGTTTTCTATACATGTGAACGACGCTAAAAACCTCTGCCTCTCCGTTTTTCGATTTTACGTAAATTGTTATCGTCTCAAATGTTAAATGTATTGTGTAATGATTTCCAGCGGGACCTACAGGAACTCAGAGGCCCCAGATGTTACTGAAAGCCTACCATATGGCATCGTTGTGATAGTTAAAAGGACATCCCTTCTTCCTGTTTTCGAGCGTCCTGCGCACATATAGGTTTTGCAACATTTACATTTGTGTGTGTGAATGTAGCGAAACCGTCTCCTACGTGGGGGAAAAAAACAGGAAAATAGAAGCGTTTGCAGCATTTACGTTCGTGTGAACTTATGCTGCAAAATTGAGGCGTGCGGAAAGGCCATCACAGATGCATGCGCCTTTAACTTTCAAAATGTTCTGAACTCCCGGGGGAAGGGGGATGGGACTTGGAAAATAATCGAGCTACGAAATCTGACAATTAGTTATTGGGAGATTCCATAAAAGCGTCGAAGACAAACCTTCGAATACCGGCATTAAGAAATCAGTCCGTAGTCTTATACTGCAGTAAAAATTATTTTTTGTTGTCATAAATCGACGCTGTCACGTGGCACGCATCGTACGTCGTGTCGCGAGGCACGAGGAGAAGATCTGAGTCCGCCTTTTGCCATGGTTACTACGTATATATAGACAACTCGAACGCCTACGCTCTGGTAAAGGCTTAGTGTTTACCAAATAAAAGCTAAGGAGCGAGATAATTGTCATTGCACAACCCCCCCCTCCAAAAGGGCGTATTTAGGCAACGACTCGCCTTCCGCCTTCTCGCAGCTAGAAGCTAGAAATATCTGAAATTCCAACATGGCAGCGATTTCAGGTTTGCCAGTTCGCAACGAAAACAATCAATACGTGTGTCCAGAAGCGTCTGGGAAAATTGTTTCATCAGGAGGGAATTCATTATCTTATTGTCACGGATTATACGACTGCAAGCATTTGCTCTAACGATGTCGGATTTAGCCTATCCAGGAAACGTTGCTACCGTGGCAACGACACATCTGCCATCGCGATTAAATTCTAGCTGCGAGAATGCAAAGGCTCAACGACTCGCTTGCGCATTCTCGCAGCTTGAAGCTAGAAATTTTCTGAAATTCCAACATGGTGGCAGTTTTAGCTCTGGCGGCTTGCAACGTAAATAATCAGTAGAGCAGTACACGACGTAGTATTATTGTACATAACCTTATGGTGGAGCCAGTAACTGGGTTACCTGCAAGGTGCACTGGTGGGGGAAAAAAAGAACGTCTTACTGAAGCCAATGCTATTAGACTGGATTTCTTAGGCCTCAAACGCGCGATTTTTGTAGATTTGTTCAACTTGGCAGTTGCTGACATTTTTAAGCAAGTGGAATCTTTATTTTTCCAATTACAACCTAAGCAGCATAAGGGATTGGAGAAAACAACGGTTTGTTAAGCCTATGAAATCCACTCTCAAAGTACTGGCTTGACTAGAAGTGCCGTTGTTTAACCCACCATTTCAATCTAGTGCCCCTTGCAGGTATCTCTCGTGTAGCCATATGACGTCACTTGACGCTGCTCTATGGGCTAGTTCAGAAGTGACTGGCAAAATAAAACAATAGCACAGCAGCGAAAATAATCCATTAAAAATGGTATAAGATTCGATAAGCCTTTCTTTCACTCAGGGCCTTCGAAAACCGCAAACCCAAACTCAACCAAACTCACCCAGTCTGGAGGCAGAGCAGAGTTTACTCATGGGCATTCTGTGTGTTAACGGTACCAAACTGCCTCCAGATGGTTGAGTTTGGTTGAGTTTGGTTGAGTTTGGATTGGTAGTTATCGAAGGCGCCCATTGAGATGACGTATCTAGGACTCGAAAAACGAACTCCGTATCATGGCTTCGGAATATGAATATTTGTTTACTGATCTAGTTATCATGTTTATAGCTGTACTTATAAAAGTATAAGAAACCAAACACATACAGAATGATAATTCAAGAACTCGTGGTCATTTAGGCTTGAAAACAGAGAAGCGAACAGAGCAAACAAACACGCGCTATAATGTGGCGTGAAAACCAGAATTTAGTTGGCTGCCTAAACGGCCGTAAACATTTCTAAAAATAGCCCGTGAACCAGGGTGGGATGCGTTCGTACATCACTGCTAACCCCATTTAGCTTATTAAAAATTATGACAGAAGTAATAACCGTGAAAGCAATCTCGTTAACAGAGTGGGTTGGTTGATTCGTGAGGTTTAGCGAAAGAACCGACGTTGGTGTCAAAATTAATTTTAGTAGAGAAGAAGGGGAATAGATTATACGCCTCTCACAGTCCATACGGCTCCTTAAATCCAATATGGCGGCTCCCATGTGAAAAAATCCTGTGGTGTTGTGTCCTATCCTTTTAAAAAAAACTTTTTACCTTTCATAATGAAGACAATATGTTGATTATTCAACATGTAAGGTGCCTTTTTTAATTCGAGCACGTGTGTTCTTTTTTTTCTTTTTCAAGTTTAACCCGGTGTTCTAGATAGGTTACATGCTAAATCTACCACCGTATCCAGAATTGCACAGTAAATCGTCTAGTTCTGGCAAAGCCATGGTCGGATTGGGAGGGGTCGGGTCTCCCCTGGCATGTATTGCAGGGCCCTCGGGGCGCCTTTGCGGGTAGGTGGGGGGTTGGGAGGGATTGGGAAGAGCCGCAAGCTAGCATATATTTTTAAGAAATCTGTATGAATTTCAAACTTTTTCAAACAACTTAGGAATTCATTTCAAATTTTTCAAAAATACATGTTTTTTTTTAAACAGTTGCTTCCTGTAGTTGGTGGGGAGGAGCTTATGTTTTTTTTTTTAATTCAGGGTGAATTTGGATCGTTATCCTACAACGTACAACATGCAATTTTTATAGGAATTCGTTTCAAATATTTCACAAAATTGATTTCCTTTTTTTTTGCGACAAGGGCTTCTGGTGTTCCCGGGCAGGGAATCTGACACTGCCCACCCACTTAAATGCTTGAAGGTCAGAAATCGTGTAATTAGCTAAGTACTCTAGGTTACTTTCACAAACTAGGTACTTTCGGGGTTTCTGACTTTAAAGCAATTCAGACCGTAATTTTGCTGCTGGCTTCATACATTCAAGGAATTCTATATTTTATCCCCTTAAATCGTGTTTTTTTTTGCACCAAAATTAATTAAAGTCTAATTAATTAACAGCCCATGGGTGTTTAATACGTGATTTACGGTAAAACTGTTTGTTCAGACTAAACTTGTCGGGTGAAAAGCGTGTTTTTAAGTGTAAATATCCCAAAAATTTAGTGATTTGATGGATTTTGTCTGACAACGGCGATTTTTAACGGCGATATTTAAAAAAATAAAAAGTTGGTTCTCAAGCCTCGCCGCACCGATTTTTTTCTCTAGAAATAAAGAAGAAATGACGCGACAAAAATAACAATTATAAATCAAAATGGTCTTTAGGGTGAGGCACGAAAATATAAAATTACCATTCTTGGCATTAAATAACTTTATGGACACGTGGTAAGTAGAATTATGAGGTAGTGTTCTTTATTTTAACCAAAGTGCAAAAATAGATCTACACTCTAAAGCAAATACGGTTGAAAAATGTAAAAAAAAAAAAAAATCCGCCCACCCGCATTAATTTCTATACAAAAGGACCGAGAACCTTTCTTTTTTTTTTAAGTGGCCTTGTTGTTGTTTTTTTTAACTTGATAAAGAAAGCAAATTGGAATTAACGTAGTAAACAACCCACATTAAAGACTGACCTTGTGAAGATCAAGATATAATCTGAGAAAAAAAGAAAGGAAAACTACCCAAACTGGGACTCGAACCCAGGACTCCCCACTTATTAGCCGGGTGTTCTAACCACTGCGTTACCGGGGCGGATTTCGGCTGTAGGTTCGAGCAGAGCTTAGCTGTTCATTTTACAGCTGTTCAATCTTTCTCATTGATGACCTAAAGGCCACAAAGACACAAAAGGAGGGAAAGTAACTTACTTCTTGTGATTATTTACCATGTGATTTTATTCTTTATTTTATTGCTGAAATTGGAATTACAGAGATGCCATCGAGTGAATAAGTGTGAAAAAAAAGTGAAAATTTACCAAATCGGTGAATAAATACGAAACTTTGGATTTTTTTATTAAAAAAAATTGCTTTATGCAACAAACGAAAATAAGTTTCCTCTATGCTACGGGTGAATGAAGATAAAATTCAGTTTACTTCTACTGATTTATTCATCTGCTTCTACTTCGAAAAAGGACGTTTGGAAAAAAGGAAAGTTATTTCTACACCAGTTAAGGAATAGGTTGGCTACAATTTTTAGCTGTCTAGCATTAGACATTTAACTACTTCTTTATTGTACTTTATTCGTACTGGATATTACAACATTGAAGAAATGCTTGTCTACATTTTCGGCCAACCTATTCCTAAACTTGTGTAACCTACGTCAATGAGTGCGTTACGTACAGTTTTTTTTTTTGGGGGGGGGGGCCCCCCCCCGCGAGGGGTATGGCCAATGAGTCTAAGGTTACCCCCGTATTAAAGTATGTTTGGTATGCAGGGCAAAATACGTGACAAATTAGGGAAGAAAAATGTGTGAAAAAAAGATGTGATAAATGTGAAAATATCTAAAATCTACGTGCCAAAAAGTGTGAAGCAAATGCAAATAAATACGGATGCAAACCTATGTACGTTGCCTTTTGGACTTATAGGTCAGACTGCCTGAGCGAGGAATCGAACCCACGGCATTTGAAATCAAAGACCAAGGTCCTACCGCTGAGCCATACTGACACGGCCAATGACGGCATGCGTAAATGCGCCCTAATACTGTAAGTGAGCGAGATGTCTTATCAGCAACAGCAATGCCAAGTGATAAATAGCTCGTGAGTGTCAGCTTCTGCAATACGGGTAAAGGAAACCACCATCGGAAACCTGACGACGGGTTGCACCGACGAGTGTATGCCGTTCTTGGACTTGTTGTTACCCGCTACCAAGATTTAAATACCCGTACCTTCAGCTCCTTATTCAAACGGAAAAAAAAATACTCCCCAACAAAATCTTTAACCTAGTGCCTTTGTCAACGAAAGCAAGCTGGCGCCATACTTTTTTTACACCCATTTACCCACATTTTTTCATCGCCCTTTTTTAAACCATTTTTTTGTTGTTTATTCTTTTCTTTTCCTCTCTACCCTCACCCACCGTCGAATGTTGTTTGTTGCTTTAAAACCCCTTGGGTCCCAACTCCGTCATCTTAAAAGCTGTCTGGCTACGTCGTCCATCAAACTTTTAGACACCTTCTGAGCTGTGCGTTGCAACGTTGCAAACGTTTCCATCGGACGACAATACAACAATACATTCTTTTCAACAGCGACGGGCAGGCAAGGTATACGACGACCAACCAACTGCGATCTCTGTGTATGCCTGCTACACTTTAACCCTTTCGCTCTCGTTTCAACACCTCCAGATTTTTGTATACCAAGACGTCCTTATCGTAAACACACCTCCCCTGCCCTCCCTACCCCCACCCCACCTCCCCCTCCTTCAACTTCCAAACTTCCCCGTTGCGTTTCCAGTCTTCCTTTGTTTCACTTTCGCTAACACGTTCGTCCAGATATGCAAATCCGTCTCTCGCCGCACTGTCAGTCTCACTCTCACACCATTCTCTCTCCTTCCCCCATTTTTTTGTTCTTATTCAAAAGGGAAAGTGTGTATGGGTAAAAGAAGGAGGAAGAGGGGAGGCGGGTGGGGGGGGGGAGGGGGGTCTTCTCCTTAATACGCCATTTCTCTGTCAATCATGCGTGAGGAACGGACCCCAACAAGTGTTAGGAAGAATTCCTGCCAATTTAACTAGATCTATAGCAGCTCTCAGCAACAGCCGGTTTTTTAATCTAAGAGCCTCCTATGTGTGTGTTTTCATAATAGCTGTTGAAACGGACCCTCCCCTTATATGCAAATGAAACGAAAATTTTCAACAAGTCTCCCTCCCCCTCCCCTCTTTCCTGTTTCCAATCCCCCCCTCCACATCTCTTATTCTTATCGAAGTCAAAAGGACCTTCGCCGTTCTTTCTCTTTACCGTCCATACATATGCTCATACCTACTGCTTCGAAATAAATACCCACACAGATGCGAGTATAGTTCGGGGGTATTACACCTGATCGCGTTCACGTAGATGAGAACCCGTTACGGGGGTATTATTTTAGTCTTTTTATCCCCCCTCTAACTAAGGGGGGTACAGGATGGTTGGTGATGGGTCCCTCCTCAAATTCCCTCCCTAACCCAATCACCCCCTTAAAGCCCCCTAAATTCTTTCCCCACTAAACTAGGCTGGCCATACAAGCTGGTCTACTTTCCTTAGTTTTCCTGTACAACCTACCAACCTGCAGCTTTAGCGTCTTCGGTGTCAACACAAACAAGAAACCCAGACGCAAGATGCAGCCCAGGTTTCCCTTTCCACGAAGTTCAAGCGTGGATGAAGGATGAGGTACTAGTTTGTAATATTCGTAGTATATACGATATCACAGTCGTCCAAGGATGCTTTAACTTAAAAAAACAAAACAGGCTAAAGCTTATTTGCCAGTGTTGGTTGTAAAATCTGGGCGGATTTGATTCAGTCACTTACAAGATGAATCAACAATTCCATTTGTAGTAAATTTCCTAGGTCATGGTGGCTGAGAGTGGGAGAAATCAGATGCTGGAAGAAGCTGATCTAATCAATAACTGGGAAGGGCAACCTCGTAAAGTCCCATCCAGTCTGTACTAGACAGTAGGGTAGATCAAAAAATGTTTGTTTTTTAAAATCTCAAATCGTAATAGTGTGGAAAAGTTGGTTTTCGACCTCCTAATCACTATCCCTAAAGGAAAAAAAAATCTAAAAAGTTTTTTTTAGAGGTTTCCACCTGGGCCTAAAGTTTAACATTATAAGCCAATGGCGAAAATCATCAATTCCGTAAAAATGATTTTTGACTAGTTTAAAATACAGCTTTTTACTTATCGCATTTTTTACTCTCAAAAACCACTAAATGAAGCCAAAATCAGAAACAAGTTTTTTTTTCGTCAAGAAAAACAATGCGAACTATCGGCCAGCAAAATAGGGGGAAAAATCAATTCTGCCGATTTTGCGTCGCAAATTAAAAAGGAAGTTTAGGGAGAAAATTATTTTTTTTTAAATTTAATTCTGACTTCTTATAGTGGTCTCTAAGAGTACCAAATGAGATAATGTAAAAAGCTGTATTTTAAGTTAATTAAAATTTTTTTTTTCAGAATTAGCGCTTTTTCTTATTAACTTATGAAGGTTAAACTTTAGGACGAGATGGGCACCCCTAAAAAGTAGTGATTAGTAGGTCGAAGACCTAACTTTCCATACTTTTACGATTTGGAATTTTAAAGCGATTTTTTTTCATCGCAAGAGATTGTACCAGCCTCCTTCAGCTGCTTTGGGATCAATATAATTCGTACCTATTGTGGACATGATCTCGACCCCTTGCGGTGATCGGAGGCTTCCCCAGTTCGAGTTCCTGGGTTTCCCCTCTCTTAATCCAAAATTGTACTGGACTTTGGTTGAATTGGTTTTAGTTTTGTGAATTTGGTTCAAAACTTTTCCTGAGTTGCTGGATGCTGGAAAATGACTAGAATTGGAATTCATTTTCTAGAACAAAAAGTGAAAAGTATAGTGAGGGGAAAAATGAACACCTCTGTCTTTAATTGGACCGGTTCATCTGCGGGAACGAGTTTCGTCAGATGATGAAACCTAAAGGGTCAAAGAAATTATTCACAAAACAAAAAATAAAGCCAAGTAAGTTCTTATCAAATTCAGGAGTCAAATTCAATTTCAATTCACTGCAATCTGCCAGCATAATACACTTCATTGCCGTGTTCTTGATATGAAGTAGTTAGTATCAATCACTACGTTACTTTTCAGTTTTTGTTCTGGAAAATAAGTTCTAATTTCCGTCTAAAGTCCATTTCCGGCAGCTCGGGGAACGTTTTAAACCAAGGCCATCGAATTCTACCAATTCAACCAATTCCGGAAAAATTTTAGCTAAATTTAGGAAATTTGTAGGAATGCAGAAAAAAAACTGGTGGAACTAATGGTGAAATTCGGTTGCACTGAATCAGACTTCTAGAACTCGCCTTACAATTTATTATTACACTTACAATTTATGTAAAATCAAATCCAAGTCCGATGAAGTCAAGGCAGCGCCGTTTTCAGGCATGACTTTTCAAGTCCTGTCAGTCTGTACGGAACTAGGCGGCCATCAAGTCAATTCCTACCAAAATATTTTATGTCTCCTGGCAATTTTTAATGTTATTTTTTTCCTCCGACTCGCCTTTGAAATTTATAACTCTCTTTAAATCGGGCACACGTATAAACGACTAGGTGTCCGCATAAAAGTCTATACGTAACGAAAATAAATGGTTGCCCTGGCCTGTACACCTTGTGGTTTCTAGGCTTCTGGCTCTTAATCTTGCTTTATAGAGTCTAACGTTGGATAAACAGTAGTGACCATTTGAGTTTTGTCGAAAGAAGGGCAGAGCTACATTTTTAGTCTTCTGTACAGCCATACCAGCTGAGAAGACTATTGCAACGACTTTGTCCGTCCGTCCGTTGCTTTTTTCAACTTCGCTACGGTACCGGATGTAGACGACCATTGTTTACAACGTTAGATTCAGTTTGAGAAGTTAGTTAAATAACATGGCAAATTAAAACGTCGTTGCTTCCTCATAGCTAATAGACTCTTCGACGTAACTAAATTAAATAACAACATTTGATCGTCGAATTAAAATCTTAAATTAAAATCCTCAATAAAAACAAATGGATTTTAGCTTCGTTTAAAATAGTCTCGTCGCATTGTTGCATGTATGAATAGGCTTACTGCCGAACCAAATTCTCCATTAAGGCCTATCTGCTATTTACGAAATTGAACCTGTCTTTTTAAAATTAGGCCTAAAAAATGTAAATTAAGCCTAAATCTTGTTGTTACCATGGCAACGTCAAGTTGCTACAAGTAGCTGTTGGCTTCATCAACAGCGTCTTTCTCGTCACTTCCCTACTAACACTGATCTATATAGGCTACGTTGCGCGTTACGTTGTAACACTGCAACTGTGTGCCTGAAGGCGCACCGTGTTGCAAAAATGAATATGCTTACTATACAATCCATATCTCCGTTAGCTGCTATACTTACGAAATTAAAACTGCTGGTTTAAATTATGCCTATAAAAGCTAACAAAGGCCTAAAATGTAAAATAGCCTAAAAGCTAACACATTTTTAACCGGCAATTGTGATGGCGACTGCTTTTACATTAGTATAATAGAGATAGCTGATAGAGTTGTGCGCCTCAACATTGGAAGTGAAAGAACTGTACAGAAGACCGGTGCGACTAGGCAGTCGCTGTGGCCGCTTGTTTTCAATGTTTACGTAAATTGGAGTTCTTGGTATTAAACTATTATTAAGAAGTTGCCAACATCAAGATCTAGGCAACGTTTTGGTTGCTTCTCGTTTACTTATCATTATTTGCCCTCTCGTATGAGGACTACTTGAACTTCCATCACGTATATTTTTTAGTGTATACCAGTATTTTAGTACAGTATCGAATTCTTACCAGTATATGCCAGTTTTTTTCCAGTTTCCAGTATCGAATTTTTTCAGTACATTCATTCCAGTACCGATTTTTCCAGTATTTATCAACATTGATTTATTTTTCAAGTGCCAGTTTTCCCAGTATCGATTTTTTTCCTGAACAATCCCTACATTTTCCACTACCGTAATTGTTTCCGGTATTGAATTTTTTTCCAGTTTCAAAATTTATTCAGGTATATTCCTGTATCAAATATTTTTCATGTGTATTCCATTACCTTTCGGTGTACATTCTTTCCAGTATATTCCAATGCCTTCCAGTACCAAGATTTTCCAAACATTTTCCAGCATATTATCCAATATCGAATTTTTTTGTCCTAGTAAACGTCAGTTTTTCCAGTGTCAATCTGAACCTGCTCAACTTATGAGTGATTTTTTCATAATGGAACATTCCAAAAAAAATCGACGCTCTGATTTTTTGAGGATGACATTTTTGAAGGGAATTTTACCTTTTGATTACTGAAATCCGTCGGACGTTTCGGCTTTGCTAGATTTTTTCTTCTTGCCGTGTGGATTCAAGATTTACGATTTTATTTTTCTGACTTTATTTATCTTTATTTAATTTGCTTGTTTATGTATTTTGTATAGTAGTTTTTTTTTAATTTCTTGATCATGTTTGAAGTAGCTTACGTTGTTTTCCTCATGACGCACTTTCTTTACACCTTTTTTAAATACGAAAATAAAAAAATCTCCGACGACAACCCCAAGTCAACTCAGTTCGAGTCAGTGGAGTTAGATACCTAGAAATAAAGTTTAAAGTTGCTGTCCGTTTTTTTTTTTTTTTTTGGAAACAGTCGGTTAACCCCTACATTGCCAGAGACATACGCCCACACAACTAGGAACTATATCCAGATATTACAAGTTCTTCACATATTGGCCCTAACATATCGGTTTTTCGTAATACCGAGTAATCTCACTGGTTTTTTTTTTTTTTTAGAAGTCATGGCCTTGTTAGGGCGCGTTTACACCACAACTCGCCTTTGCATTCTCGCAATTAGCAGCTAGAAACCGTGTGAAATTCCAACATGGCGACGGTTTTAGCTCTACCGGCTCGCAGCGAAAACAGTCGATAATGTGAGTTCAGAAGCGACAGGGAACACTGTTTCATCAGGAGGGATTTTTTTATCTTATTGTCACGGATTATAAGACTGCAAGCATTTACTAAACGATGTCGGAGGTAGCTGATCTAGGAAGCGTTGTTACCACGGCAACGACACCTTTGCCATCGCGATTAAATTCTAGTTGCGAGAATGCAAAGGCGAGTCGTTGCCTAGGGCCGATGAGCGCGGACCGCGACGATAGCCTTATATGGAACTTTGGTCATGAGTTTTGTCTCCAATATCAAGCCTCGTTCCAGAGAACTGCGTATAGTAGGAAGAGGGTTAAGGTTTTAAATGAAATCCATTCCGGGTGTTGCAGACATAGGGCCTTAGGGCTTCGTCGGGCAGATGACCGGGTGCGGTTAACGCTCGCTAAAATCCTTTGACCCCTTTGAGGTTTTAAATGAAAGAGGATGCTTTTCCTTTCCTGTAAAATTACAAAGAGGGACAAAAGGGTAAAACTCAGAACGAAAATGATAAATGTGGTATAAAATTGTAATTAACGGGAGAGCGGCTCAGATTGTCAGTCATTACTGGTCAGGCGAAATGAAAATAGTTAGTTTCTGGGTAAACGCTTACATTTCGGAATTAGTCTACGACATATTTTAAATTTTGCACCAAATTTCAATCCCGACATGATAAAACGACGTATTGATTTTGAAACTGTCCGCGTCAGGAGCAGAGTTCAATTGTTGAAATACTTAATCGGCATCCGACAAAACAGACTGTCATGGCCTATAGCTAGGAACACACCTACACTTGCTCACCGTGAAACCTGAAAACCAGAAATCATGGCCTACATAGCTAGCACACGCCTACACCTAACGGCCGTAGCCAGCCCACAGCATCCACAACGGCCGATGAGGGGAAAAAGTTGAAAGGTTCGGTGAAGAGAACTTCGTCAATGTGCGGCAGCCACCAGCGTATTCTGTACTCTGGTTAATGCTCTTTGCAATATTTTTCTCTGCTCGTTAATGCATAGAATACACAATACAAGCATGTTTGGAACTCGAAAATGTGATTCTAACACTACTCACCAGTTTGGGAAGATGGAGCGCAGCTTATCATTTCTATTGCTTATTTGTATAGACACTTGGTTTCCGCTGTGGGTAAAACAAAATTCAGGCTACGGCCCTGCTACACCTGCTCACGGGGAAAGCGGAAAACAAGAAATCGTGGTATACATATCTAGGAACACACCTACACCTGCTCACTGGGAAACACGAAAACCAGGAATCGTGGCCTATTTAGCTACGAACACGCCTACACCTATCCACTGGGAAACCTGAAAACCAGGAATTGTAGCCTATACATCTAGAAAAGTGCCTATACACCTGCTCACGAGGACACCGGAAAACCAGGAATCGTGCTCTATGTAGCTATAGGAACACACCGTCACCTGCCCACTGGGATACCTGAAAACCTAGAATCGTAGCCTGTATCCGAGGAATGTGCCTACAGGGAAACCTGAAAACTAAGAATCGTAGCTTATATCTGAGAATGCGCCTACACCTGCTCACTGGGAAACCTGAAAACCAGGAATCGTGGCCTATATATTTAGGAATACACCTACGATGCCCACTGCGATACCTGAAAACCAGGAATCGTTGCCTAGATCCGAGGAAATGTGCCTATACTGCTCACTGGCAAACCTGAAAACTAGGAATCGTGGCCTATGTTCCTAGAACACAGCATAAAGAGACTTAAAATTTTTTATTTCAGATTTAAATAACCACTCGCATAGTAGTAATCGTGCATCGTTTCAGTGACTCCGTTAAATTCCGTAATAGTCCTTGGCTCCGAATCAACCCCATCGTCCCGTGTTTTGCAGGGCCCTTATCGCTCTGTCTTCCATTTCCTCCTTCATCGACCCGTTTGCTGAGACAGGGTCCGACCCAAGAGCCTTTCCATTCCACCCTACCCCCTACTTGCCATCTAATTAATTGATTGCACTGTGTGTGTGTGTGTGCGTGCGTGTGTGTGCGTTTGGTTCAGCAATTTTTGGTCCAGGCAATTTGATATTTGCTCGGTCGTGTGCAGTGACGGGAGCCATAAGATAAATGGCGTGGGTTTAAGAACATGGCAGTTGATTGTAGGAACCCGATGTCACACCCAATTGATACGGGTGCTGTACGACCTGGCAATGGACGTGGCGTGACATGGCCAGGGTTGGCTGCTTCATGATTGTTATTTTACGATGGTCGTTCCGTGGGTTTGATGAGTAAATGCTTTTTCTTTCTCTTTCTTCGCTCATTTGTTCTTTCTTTCTGGTACTGCTGAAAATTTTTGGAAGTTCTTGAAGTTCTGTGCAATGGCGAGCACAGGAGGTCGAAGGGGGGGGGGGGAGAAGCATTGCCCCTGCCATTTTCGCAAAATGCAGTTTTTGTAAAAAAAAAAATGGCTTTTTCGTGCCAACATTTGCTGTGCGGCGGTGCCTGAGGACGGACCCAAAAGCCTAAAATAGGCCTAAAAATGCTAATAAGGGCAAAAAAGCTGAGTAAGGGGCACTGAAACGCACTGTGCCCTTTTACTAAAAGTTGCCCCTGCCCTCTCGGGGGTCCACACGCTGCTGTTCTTGATGGGCTAAAATGAGATAGCCGAGGCGACATTAAGCTTGCCAGTGAGCACGTCTATACCACACGCCATGGCTGTTTGCTGTGACGTGCATATCACATGACTGGGCTAGTCCAATCAGACGGCCAAACAGCCGTTGTTCTCGTTCGTCATTGGCTAACTCATGGTGACGTCACGGCAAACAGCCTTTGGTATAAAACGGTAGCAATAGCGGATCCTGGCTGAGCAAGGAAAAACAGGGAAAACAAAATTTTTCTGTTTGGAAAATCAGGGTCAAGTTTTTTCTTTTCTGAAAATCAGGGAAACGACAGGTAAGTAAATAAAAAAATCGGACCTTTGTGTCCGATCTGCCAATCCTTTGAATTTTCATACCTATAGGTGCAGCAATATAGCTAATCGTATAAGGAAAGAGCCCTCAATACACGTAATAAATCTCCTTAGTTTTAATTAGTGCACACGGGGGGG
>JAHWFP010193296.1:0-15937 GCA_023313725.1 Lithobius niger
AAAAAATCTCGTTCAATGTACGCAAGTGTTTGACCAGGAGTCATGCTTGCACTTTTAGAATTAAACCAATCTAAGTTCTAAGAGGTGATTAAGTCACAAATTCGTACAAATTCGTGTCTGTTTAAATTACTGAAACATTTTCTGGTTAATGACCAACTCGTGCACTTTGATGTTTTTGCCAAGTGAAGTCAAGTGACATTTTCAAACAAGTGAAGTTAAAAGTTACAGCATCATTTGAGGGAGGGTTCGCCTCAAAAGTCAAATTTTCACAGCAGCTCAAGATAAAATTACAATTTCATGTTTAAACATGGTTTCACCCAGGGAGCTTGGATTATACGTAGCCTTGATCGGGTGGGCCCACTTACTATTACGCTTTACCTCGAGAAACCGTGCGAGATTTTGGGAGCTGCTTCAAACGCGTCTGACGTCTCTGCTCCCATTTCGCGCCATTTTACTGATTCTTGCATCTCATTGGCTTTTGATTTTGCTGATAAATCGACACAAAATTGACTAACAAACAAACGAGTACTCATCAAACGTAAGCCAGACCACTCCAATTGTTTAAATTGTTTTAAAGAGCATTAACCTACCAGTACAATCGACAATGCGACTGAAAATCGCAACGTTTGTCATCAGACGGAGAGCACCGTCACAAGCGATCATCGTAAGGCACGCTATTGTTTTGGTTTCGACGTAACGAAGTCAGCTACTCTCGTCTTGGGTAACCTGGTAAGAATTTGTCGTTTTGTTTTAATAACGTGTATTTTAACGTTCAGTAAAGATTGAGCGATCAGATATTTCATAATTATTCATTAATTTCGTTAAGAACTACTCGCTAGTTGAAACAAACTTTTTTGTTGGTTTCGAAAAACCAAGCGTCGTCTGCTTCGAAGATTGGTTTGGGAGCAAAAACGTCATCAACTGAATCTCGCTCGTGTACGGGAGACAGCTATGCTATAGGTCAGATGCATTCAACTGACTGAACCGACCCGGTAGATAGTAGAAGGTCCCTGGTTTCACCTATGCTGACATGCACTAAGTTAGCATGTGAATACAGTTTACAGTGATATTGCTTTTACATTTCCGGTACTATACAAGACAGTTCAAACTATTATAATTTTATTTCGCTTTCTAAATGTAAGATGTCTTGTGACTTAACCACCTTCATATTCTTCCCCTCACTGTTAAGCAATTTTCATTAAGGCCGATAAAAATAAAAACATTGGTTCTCATAAGTGTGCAAACCAAAAGTCGACGTGGGCAGGAGGCGTGTATTTTTATTTTTATTTTAATAACCTCTCAAAGTCTAATGCGGTACGGCAATATTCCTTTTTTCGGGGAAGGGAATTTTTTTCTTTTTTTGCACTTCCCTAAAAATGCGATAAAATGTGAAAAACGAATATTTTGAAACCTGGTTTTCACAGGCATGAAACATGGAGGAAAACATGGAAAAATGAAACATGACCAAATTTCTAACGTTTTAATTTGTGAACTGTGCATCCAACATAAACCAAAAGAGTGTATGCTAAAAAAAAGTGATAATAAAGAAAAAAGAAAAAAGATCTTATTCCCAAAATTAGTTCATTTATGTATATTTGTATTTCGACATGGTGCGTTCCTTATGGTGTTAATAGGTCAGTTAAAGTAGCATACAATAATGTGCAATGGAAATGAAGAATGATAATACATGGAGTTGCTACATTAGCCAGGTTAACAAATACTGGTGTAGTGGTGTTGTTGCTGGGCATTCTTTACCTGGACTGTAGCTTTTCGTTTGTCTACAGCTCTTGTTAGTTACAAACCGTAGCACGTTTAATTCCCAAAGTACAGTAATAAAAAATGAGAACTTTTCCATATTTGATGTGCGTGGAATTTTTTATTTTTTTATTTATTTATTTAACACTAAAAAGGAGTGACGCAGCCTGTAATTATGGATGCGGGCGCTTATAACAAACAATATTTTTTTTCACAGCCGAAGGCTGTAAAAAGGTTACTACACTCCTTCAGCTGATACATATTAGCAAGTCATGAAATAATTATAACAGCCGACTGACAAGTCATGAAATAATTAATAGCCATTCGATATTGCAATTTTTACCTGATAAGATGGAAGAGGAAAGTAGATTTTTCTTTCAAAACGTCCAGGACTAACCAGTCTTCTCTCAATGCTGTCAACATTACGATTCGTTGTCCCTATTAGAATTAACTTGGTTTTCTTTCCTACACTATCTGCTAAAGAGAGAAGAGCAGTCACAACAGATTGGTCGTCTTCGTTTGATCGAATACTGCTCAGTTCATCGATATCTTCTATGATAATCACTGAAGGACATCCAGCCTTGGCCTGCAAACACACGTATATCAAAGCATTGGTTAACAAGAACTGTAAACCTTATTGGTGCAAAGTTGATTAGACGATTGATAGCAGGGGCACATCCAAGATTTTTCAATATTAAGGAAAGAAGTTTGGACCATGCTGTATACCATCATCTAACTAGCAGAGCCGAACCCTTTTCTGTTCGTGTTAGGGAAGCCAGGGAAAAGAGGATACCGGGGCAATATGAATGGCATTTAAAAAAAACGAAATTAATAAACAAAATGAGCTTTTTTTCTTATCATAAAATACATACCTTTAATACAAGCTTAAATTAGTTTATTTATTGCTCATTGCCCAATTCTCAAACTAGCCAGGCTTTCCACCATTGTCATCCATCCCCCAATGCCACTTGTCACTTTTCGTTTTAGGTGGGAGGGTTCATTAAGGGAGTGGACTTTCTTTTAGAATAAGCAAAGTTAATTTCGTATTTAAAATTAAGCTTTAACTTTCTTCAAAATTACTTTCCCTAATTCTAGCCGACTTTGACTAAAAGGAGGTGGGCGAGTTGAACCATTAGCCTGAATCAATTTTCATCCTTTAAGTGCTTTCAATATCTTATCCTGCCTTCCCAGTCATACTCCCAGTCATATAAAGTTCTCAGTCACCTGTTGTAATTGTTATAATTACTCTAAAAGAAAAGAAATTAATCTAAAACAAACCCATTGTTCCTACTTAAGCAGATTAAGTTTCATTACTGTTCTAAGGTCAAGTTTCGCCTTTACCATTCATTTCTGTCATGAGTATTTCGTCTCGTAAGAAGAGGATGGTGAAAACTTTGTTCCCTTAGAAACATAGTGGGAGGACACGCCATCAAGCAGAAGCCTCTTTCCTATGGTCACCTTGTACGGTAGCACCGTTGCAGCACATCCACGAGAAAGCACAAAAAGCATGTGGTCAACTGCTCTTAAGGATAGTAGTCCTCCAAGACTGTTAGGTGCTGTCCTGCCAGTTCCAGACATGTGTCCTTTATACGTAAATTCCCAGAAAAATATGCAAAGTCACCACTTCCTGTGCCAGCCGCAATCCCTTTCGTATAAATCTCTTGATTTTGTCCAAATATACCCAAAATTTCCGTTTCAAGAACTCGACCAGGGCTTCAGGCTAAATTAGAGTGTCTGCACATTGTTCATACACTTCGCTCCGTTGGTCAAACACCCGGTCTAGAGCTTATATGAACACACATTCTGATTCATTCGCCTGGCCCCTGAATCGTTCACCTTGTTTCTGAGTCTGCCTCCTGGATTCTGCTTTTTGGTCCGGAAGTCTGGACTCAACAGCCGTGTTACCTTTACCCAAAATGTTTTCGTTTCCCCACAGGCCACCTCCCACAAATTCTCTCTGCCGTATGCATGTCGATCGTGGGAGGTTAGTAAATAACTCTTAGGCATCTCCTAACGGAAATACCTATTACAATTACTACCCACAAATCACACAACGTGATTACCACGAACTAGTTCAAATCATTATGTAAACCTGAAAGTAATGCAGAACTCAAGTTCCCAGGTCCTGTTTAATTTTCTTTAAGCAAGTAAATCCAGATGATGATCATTTTCATAAAGCATTGTGAGTACCTTCGGGAGTATTCGTTTCGCCCTTGTCATTTACACAATTAAGAATCTTCATAAGCTAAAAAAAAAAGTTATGGGACAAAACTTTTCAGACTCAAACAAAGGAAGAATAATGTAAGGCAACACACACTACTACTTTCTTGGCCAAACTTTTCGGTGTTCTTCAGTCACGTCGTCTACTTTCCATTTATATGGTTTTTTTTAAAACACTTTTGCAGGCACGGAATTTCATTATTGCTTTCCAGGATATTTCCAGATTTTCAAGGACTCACACGAACCCTGAATTACCTGTAGAGCTGTTCTACTAAGAATATTAGTTATTTTTCATCGATGTCGTTAGCCAAGTAGAATGCACCAATCATGAGCAGATTTATCATGTGCAAGAGTAATGATAAAAACTTTTGACTACAGGAAACCAGGAAAGTTTAATCGTGTTCCTTTGCTGGTTTGACTTCGGATCAGTTAACCTTTGCCTTAAGCGTCAACCAGTTCTTTGTTGTTTTCTAATTCATCCTACTTTGGCGTACCATACAGCTTAGATTTCGGCTTTAACCTTTGACATTATTTGCTTGTACAAACGAAACCAACCTATACATAAACCAACATGAACACAAACCCTTCAATCTTGGGCGTATGTCTTGCAGCTGGCGTTTGCTGATTAGCATTTTTCCATAACAACATTCAATCTGGTCGTTTAAGAGCTCTTTAACCACTGAACTACTTGCAAATTAGAAAAGGACTTACGGAAAGGGCACATCTACAAAGCAACACCTGTCAAATTAGCTAAGAACCATTTTTATGGCAAATGGCTTAGAAACTTGTCGTGCCAACAACAACAACAACAAGCCAAAACGAATTTCATGGTTTCAGCTCAGGTCCAGATCTACGATTTACTTCAGCGGATTTTACTGATTTATGGTATGTTTGTTGACCAAGTCAAACAAAGCTTACATACCACATTTAATCGAAAACTATTAACAGATGGTGGAGACATTAAGTGTCAACATTTCGGGTTTAACATGGGGTTGGGGTCACACGGTCAACATTTATGTCCTTTATGATTACCGATATGTACTAGAATCGATATTTATCAACCCGATCAGATAAATCCGTCTACATTCAACCAATTTGGTGAATTTTCCTAGATAATCTGACGAACCCATTGATATATTAGATCCATGTTATGCACCTAACCGGATATCTTCCAGATTTAGAAACTTATATCCTCTGACAAAGCTTAACACCACTCCAAATTAACCCTAAGTTCGAGCATTAAATCAAGACCAATTCTGATCGTGCACAAACGAAAAGGTGAAAAGCATGATTGTAGGATTGACAACAACAGTTGAGAACCTGGCTAAGCACCGCGTATCAGTTTGGGTTATTGGGAATGAGCATTAAATAAAACTAATTTTAGATAAAATTAAAATGAAGTATTTTCGAGGAAAGGGAAAACTGCTATTGCATAAGTCCTGTTGCATTCTTTTTAGATGCAGCGCTTCTATGCTAGCAACACAAAGTTAAATTTCGCAGTTTGGCACTAGTGGGGACAATTTGTGCAACTGTGTCGCGCCAAGTTAGGCAACAATCATCACAACAAACATCACATCAATTCAATTGTCGAGGTTGTAAACCATTGTAGCGTGGCGCCATAGTGTCAGTGTCTTATATCTTGAAGCATAGTTGGGCACATTTCAGGTACTTGAGGAAAAATAATAATGCGGTACAAAAGCTTAAATTGTGTTGAAATCAAGAGCAATGACCCACCTGACAAAAATTAACTCGTGTAGTAATGCCAGCTAAGCTGCTTTCAATGCAAAATCTGACCCTCAATAACGTTGAAAATGTGTAACTAGCTAGCTAGCTAACTAGCTACTACCTATCTAATTCTAGTCCGCTCATTCCCATGTTAATTTCCATAGGGTGATTATTCATCGATACCGAGATAACGGGAAGGTTTCCAACTATGAAACTGGACTAATAGCTACAGTACGATACGAACTGCGTATCTTTTATGGTTTGGAGCCTTAGGGGTGTAACGAGGATGGCCTGAGATGGCGCGTAAGTACGAAAATATTGTTATAACCATTGTTAGTATTGTTGGCATCGTCTCTCATTGGACGTTGCCAAAGAAATTGTATTCATGTAAAATTCACGAAAAATAAACCATCTCTAAAAACAAAGCAAAATAAACAAAGGCAAAAACTGGTGAAGAGGCCACCAAGTTGAGAGTGGTTCGGCCCTTCAAAGGAGTGATATCAACACACCAAAACTAACGAAATAAAACAAATTACAACAAAATTAAAACCAAACCAAAAAATATAAAGAGGTGACCAAGTTGAGAATGGTTCGACCTATAGGCAAAAGGTAGTAGCAAATTGTTGAAAACCAATTTCTTGTTGACATGCCACTTTATTAGACATTAGGTAGCGGAGTTGAGTCAATACACAATTTTAAAAAAAGGACTGGTATCCTATCAAAAACCAAAACTGGTAAAAAGGGCCGCCAAGTTCCGAATGGTTCGGCCCTTCAAAGGCGTGATATGAACACACCAAAACATTCGCCAACTTAATCGCACCGAATAATACTTAGAACGTTAAATGAAAACTTGAACAATTTGTGTAGGATAATGTGCTAGCAAGTGTTTAGATGTGACAAATAATAGGACGAAGGTACACAGTGGTGCAAAGTGGATAATTAGGGCAAAGTAGCTCCGTCCCACATTAGAACCATTCGTATCTGGTCCATCAGGGTTTGGAAAGGACTTTGTCGCAATTGATGCTACCTAATTTGTAGTGGGACTGAAGTTTTGAGTTCAAAATACAAGTCTAATATTCCAAACCGAGTCCACCTGAGCTGAATGCTATTCTTTCTGTGCGTATTGGTAACCGATTTTTAGAGTGATTTTTCTTTGTAGTTTCCAATGTATGGGCCTTAGACCATCAACACTTAATCAATTATCAAAATGGTTATTACTATGAACCTTAGTAAGCAACTGGTTATTTCTTTAGTTACTTCAGTGTTGATCAGCTGTTTTATGTTTTTTATACGTATCCAGTTTGTCTCAGGTCTGTATCCGCTTTGCCCTGATAGTATATGAGCAAAGTGGATAAATGTGCATTATT
This sequence comes from Lithobius niger, assembly GCA_023313725.1. Classification (NCBI taxonomy): domain Eukaryota; kingdom Metazoa; phylum Arthropoda; class Chilopoda; order Lithobiomorpha; family Lithobiidae; genus Lithobius; species Lithobius niger. The sequence goes on from JAHWFP010193296.1 coordinate 7,068, forward strand.
AAAAAAAAAACTCGAACTTTAATGCTGCTATGATGTTGGAACATTTTTTTCTTGTAAAGATGTATTTTTCAGAACATGATCAATCAAGTCTTATTATTTTGCTAGGATGACATTGCGGCCACAACAAACTTTCAAACAAACTATACCATCTTTTCCCCGGATTGGTCTAAGCCAATACTGTTAATACTTATTCATTTAATCTACTATCGGAAGTAGTTATTACACACACAACTCTGGGAACACATTATTGATATAATAATTTTGAGTAATGAGCGTAAGACTACAACAATTGCACACTTCTATTTCTAATTTTTTAAAGAAACTAGTAGACATTTTGGAGAAGTTTTAGAAAATGTACGGGTCTTTCATGCAGCTTTTAGTAGTGGTCCTGATAGCTATTTACCATTGCAAACATTGCTTGCAGTACTTTAATTGCGTCTTTTGGGTCTTCATTTATATGGTCTTTAACGTCAAATTTAAGGCAAACCACATTCAATCCATAACGTTTGCATTCATTCTCCAGTACATTCATGGTCATGGACTTTCCAGTTCCTGAAAAATAAAATGAAATAGTCACCTCACAGGCATTGTCATCCTTTAGCCCATTCCACAATAAAACCCATTCAGAGTGTGAAAGGCTGACTGCGACGCTGCACTCTGGGCCAGGGTGCAGACTTCAATTCATTTTTCTCTCACAACATTCGTGGCTGTCATTGTTTCTTCTTCCCACCCCCATCCCCAGTATTTATTATCTTCCATTTCTTTTTTGTCTGTTAGCACTGCTCTAAAACATGGGTTTGATTCATTGCTCTACCATAATAAAAGGGGTGAATGCCCAATATGATAGCTTTGGATTTGTGAAGGATTACTTCGTGAATTAAGACATTACTTGTTAAATCGGTATCCTTTTGCGGGCAGACAGCCTGTTCGATCGTTCAAAAGCAGGACTAGGTAGAAAATCTCCAATTCATTTGCGTATGCACGTAGACAGTTGGGTGTAGAAAAATCCGTACACCACGGAGAGGGAAGGACTCAGGATACTGGCAAGGTACACTTTAACAAAGACCCAGGAATGAATGGAAATAATAATTTCTTTGACAATAGCATGACTAATAGAATCAGCTTTCGAAAATAAATTTCAGCTTTTTAAAAACGAGTTAAGTAACAAGAAACTTTCTTCAAAAGAAATGTTAAAAGTAATATCATGATTTTTCCGTTCCAAAAAAGTTTCCATACTAGCTGGGAAATGTAAGACCACAAATTGTTCGGCCGCTAAAATGCTTGACGGGCGATCTTGTTTCTTGAATCATTGGGTTGTGCCGTGTAGAAAATCTTCCATTCCTCAGCAAGCATGGATACGTTTTACCAAGAAATTATAGGGATGGGAAGGAGAATTTGTAATGCTAAAAAGTCCCTATTGAAACGTGTTACATTCTTCCCTATTCGTTCCATCAGAGTTTTCAGAGGGAACCACGCATTCCAACTGGTAATTTTTGCTCATTTTTCAGCCATAACTAAATTACAATAATAATTAATAATTAAGTTTAATAATTTTCTTTCGTCTGTTTCAAATGCGATAACGTTAAAATTCAATTTAAAACAAGTAAAATCATAATTTTCGCCTGTTTTGCCATTCCGCCAATTGCCGTACAACGTTAAATTGAATGCCCTTAAGTCACCTCCAGACATGAACCCAAAATGATGACTTTTTTTTTTTTTCCAATAAGGAATTCCCAAAAAATATTTCTACACTCCTCCCCACTGGGAAAAGTGCCTTCCACAAGCCATTCATGTTTTAAGTCGAGACAATCCTTTTCGTGACGTCACGATGTTCGGCCGTTTGGATTTCCATGATTGGTGTTCCTGCACTTTGGTAGTGTTGCATGTAGATGGTCTCCAGGGCTGGAGATGGTATTATTCGGACTTGGGAGTTGGATTTTAGATACATCTTAGTGATGCCCTTTAATTTCCTAGATACGATAACAAGTTTAAAAAAACCCTGAGAGGTGAAGGGGTGATCGACTCCCCCCTCCCCCTCCCCCCACAACGATTTTTTGGCTGTAACTCCTCAACCGTCAAAAAAGAAAAGCATAATGTGAAGCAAAAACATTCAGCATACAATTACCGTTCAGCATAGGAAAGGTGATATACACGTATTAGGTAAAAGCATCCACTGAACCCCAAAATCTAGCGAACGTCAACCGCCCTCAATTTACACGAGCGCTACTTTGGTTAGGATTGATGGAAAAATATATCCCAACCTTTACAAAAATCCTAAGTATGTCTATTTCGGTCTATTAGAAAGCTCGCAAGAGCACTTTGAAATGGAAGGGCAAGAGCACTTTGAAATAATAACCGATTGAAAAACGGAGTGCTCGTGCAAATTAAAGGTGGTAAACTTGAAATATGATATAGGGTTAAATGGTTGCTTTTACCTAAATTATGCATTTTACCTTTCCTGACCAGAATTGTGTGCTGAAAGTTTTTTTTTTTTTTGCTAAAATAGGACAGGACAATATTGTTGGAAACTTTAATTTTAATAAGACATTAAGACATCGACCGTTTGCAGGTTTACACTATCACCACCATATAAAAATGAGGTTTTATATTATATTTTCTCCTTCATTACCGTTAGCAGACCTTCCAGAATGTGTTTATATGCCTCAAGGAAAACCTGTGCACATTTTTATGCTTTTATCCAGCGTGTACTGTTTTTTTTCTCTTAAGAAATTGGACTATTCTCCACTGCCACATACTTCACATACTTGGGTGCAAATTCAACGATTTGTTTCGCCTACATATATCGCGACACTGTCCGTGCACCAAGTGGCATACATAGCGGCTTGGTTTGCAGGAGCTGCAAAGATCACCCTGGTCTTGGATAGTTGAGTGGGATTGGCCTCTACTGTTGGCATCTCCGAAGAGCTGCTGGTTCCTGGTATGGTTGAGGTAGTCTTTCCTTTTTTCCTTGTTTTGGGACCTGGGGGGTTGTGGTGGGTGACGTTTTGGGTTAACATATGTTTGCGGGGCAGCACAGACATTGTGCTGGTCTCTAGCGGTTGTGTTGGATTGGCTGCAGGCTTGGATCTCAAGGAGTGGGGGTGGCCAGAGGGCGAAGATTTCTCTTCTGGAGGAGGGATTTCAATTTAGGAGGACTAAGAAAAAAAACATTGGGACTCCTCCACGAATCCTATTTGATGTGGTCACCCTTACCTGGGGCATAGGTCACCCACATGGAATGACTAATCGGGTTTAGTAGTCGGGCCTTCACTCTCTCTCCATGTTTTGGCTTTTGCAATCGACTGCTTCACGAGTCTGGCCAGGAGTCCGAGAAGGAGGAAATTTTTTTTTTTTCGGTATGGAGGAAGTGCTCTTCTGCAGTTGCGTTGGATGTCGTCCTGAAATTTATTCAAACCATCTTGTGGACAGTGTGGATATGGTGTACGAGGTGCGAAAGAGGTGTAAAACTTGGTGTGAAGCTCCCAGGAGACAGAGCTATGGAATTGGTGCAATACTCATGGCACTTCTCCTACCGCTATGGATGGACTTATAAAAGTTTGGCACTTAAAGCATCGACGAATGCCAGACGCAACATTTCGAGCCATTTCAAACCACGTACAGAAACGTTGTAGCACCTGCACCGTGCATGCCACAACCAGATGACCAGCCACAAGACTGCTGTGAGCTTGAGTTATTAGTCTCACATGCTCTGGAGGAGGTATCAAAAATATGGAAGGCCTTCTCAACCCACTTCGACAAGAAGTAAAAACCCAATAAACCATTAAAGATAAGAAGACATGTGTCGAAAAAAAATCGACGACAAGCTTCAACACAGAGTCATCTCTCTGAACCTGAACCTTAACAGCTTCATCATTACTGCCAAAGATTCCAGAAGGTGTTAACAAGACAAGTCTCAACAAGCAGTCAGCAACAGATTCAGTTGCACCCGAGTGATACTTTTCGTCCTAATGCCCAATGTGGCAACCTCCCAGTTGGATCGCGAGCAGTAGGAATCCACTTCAAAGATTTGTGGTCCGTAATTGCTAACAACTTGTTTTTGACATACGGTCAAAACAACTCCACCGACCATAACACAGAAAGAGCCTAACATTCTACGTCAGAGAGGTTAATATCCTACTCCCATAAGGTACGACTAGCATAGCAAATCACCCTAGGACCACCTTTGCTATCTTGCAGAAGCATAGCATCAAGATAAATACTGCCATTGTCACAGTGAATGGTGAAAGATTTCATAAATTCTGGCTGTGCCAAGATCGGAGCCGAGACAAGACTTTCCTTCAATGTTTGGGAAGCCCTTTCATACTCGCTGCACCACAACCACTTACGAGGTGACATGAGGTCAAACAAAGGACGAGCATAAATCAAGTAAGACTGCACATATCTTCTAAAGAAGCTTGTCATTCCCAGAAAAGACCAACTCTTCACATAAGATTGTGATTTCAGCTTACTGATGGCATCGCATCTTCACTGGGTACGGAAGAATGATTCCCAAAATCCAAGCGTCTTTGTTGCACAAACAAATAAAACTTACCAATGTTGACAGTCACATCACAACAAACAGTTACATTGGTGAAAGCTAAACAACCAAGAACAAAATCTAGTTTCTCCATGTGCTTCTGAAAATTGCGGCTTTCTAGGACCAAATCATCTTGATACTGAAATAAGCACACACAAATCAGTAGTTCTCAACAGCTCATCAATCATCGAAAAATTCTAAGCATTCCAGAGTCCAAACATAAACTTTGGCTGATACTGGGCACCAGGGATGCTGAATGCAGCTAGACATATAGGCTGCATTAAGAGGTATCACGCCGTGATAATCCCCAGGAAGAGATGCAATCTCGGCTTTTCGTGATACTTGCCTCCACTTTTGTCATCGATGCATTCAATGGGTACCTTCCAAAGCATTATGTCACTCATGATGGATTAAGTAAGTTTTGTTGTAATCGGTCGCTGTGATGTTTGTCAAGTTTCTGTGCATGTCTTTCCTATCGAGCCATTCAATAAAACATGGTCTGGCATTAATCGCGAACCATACTCTTGTTTCACTAAATTGCTAGATGGAAAAGAACCATACAGTTCATGAAAGTAATCATTGTTTAGAAGAATTTTGGATTTAATGAAACTAAGTAATGATCACAATATTCGGGGACAGTTCACCTACAATACCCGTTATTTTCAATGGGTAACAAGCCAGTTTTAATAATTCAAAATTGTAAGACAAACGTTTGCGTCTAGCTATGAAACAAATGAAGTCAAAAAGCAAAATAATCAGAAGGTGGTGCCAAAGAGCTAAGGGGAGCCAAGGAGAGGCGAAAAAGCCAGCTTGCCCGGGTGCAAAATTTCCCTTGACCCGTCTCTACTTTCCCAGTTTGGCCAAATACTTGTACTAACCTGATGGCCCATGAATGAGAATTCCACGAAATCCAGAAATTCTGTACCAATCATATTCTGATCCAGGCAAAAATGGATAGATGACTAACTCCCTTAGGAAGTTGAGTTGTTTCTCACGGCCACCAATGTCGTCGAAAGTACCCTTGGACAAAAGGAATTTAAGTCATTACAATGTGAAAACCAAGCTGTTGAAATAAGGCTCATGAAAATTGCTTACAGACTTAGTACAATCAGTGGTGCAAGCACCCAGAGATTTGGGCAGGGAAGAAAAAAAATTGGATTCAGAATAGACCCCGAGAATTCAGCAAGAGGGGGAAGTCGCAGACGTAACTATAAAACAACTTTGATGAATCATTTAAAATTTTGGAATTTTTCAATTGGAACAAATGCCTTATTAGTCTATAATGGCCAAATTTTACTTTTAACTTTAGGTCTTGGGGGAGGGGCACTGCCCCCTCCTAATACCCGAAGTTTAAAGCAAACACTGCCTCCTGTGCCCCGGGATGCCACAGTGTACAATTACAACCATTTCTGAAGAGGGATTGCTCAGGTGATATCATGATACCAAACAAACAAGATTCAAAACGTATTTGTTGCAGACCCTTTACTATTGACTAAGATTTTTAAAGTGTTCCTTGTGCATATACAGCATTGAATTAGAGATTTGTATTCAAAGAAGATTTTTAAAGGCTGATTCACACGTGAAATAGAGACTCGTTGCTAAATGGTCTCCACAACGTGGATCATAGCGATTTTTTTAAACTTCGGTGTAGGGACAAAACCATGGGTGATCCTCTTAAAGACGAGGATCCAGCTGGTCAGGCGTGATTACAGGAATATTTTTTGTTCCAACAGGGTGGCCAGGGTATGGAAACAACTTCCAGAGAATGTTGTTATGACCCTCACATCATTTAGTTTTAATCTAGCCTGAGAATTGTCTGCCTAGATAAATACTTGCATCGGGCATGAAATGCTGATTTGTTGACTGTGTCCAGTTTTTTTATTTCTTCGTTGCTGCATACTGCTTTATCTTTTTAGTTCTTGCCTAGGTGTCCTGCCCTGACTCTTTGCCTTTTATGGCAAGGAATCTTGTGTCCCAAAAGTCCCAGTCCGCCCTCACAACTTTTGAAGGGGTTAAATGAAGACAATGAAACCCTGGCAATGTAGGTTTGGTTAAAGGATCTACCTTTGTGTACAACCGGCATTTTGCCTGCCCCCCCCCTTTTGGGGGCCCCAGGGACCCCAAATCAGAAATTTCCAATGGAATGTGGGGTAAAGAAATAACTTATTTGAAAGGTCTTCATTAGGTGAGTAAAATGCCGCAATGAGAGCTTCGATACGATGAGCCTATCCAAAATGGCAGCCGGTCAAACATTACAATTTTCCTCTGTATCCCTGTGTGTTACTCAGGCTAAAGATACCGTAAAGGGACGTAGGTGGCAGCAAACTGCTTCGTTGAATTTGGTTGGATTACACCCACAACGTGTTCTGCAGTTTGAAATACAGAGTGTGGGCCTCAGTGTCCCCCCTCAGCTCTCTCAGGTCCATGAGCATGTACCTTAACATTGGTAATTTCTTTCAATGCTTTGAACGTTTAATGAACACAAAATTTAACTAATGGAAAATGTTCATGGCCGAGTTTTAAGTTTCGTTTCGCCAGTAGCGAAGCCTATGTGTAACCCAATCAAATTGAGCGCAGCATCTTGCTGCCACCTACGTTCCTTTGCGACGTCTTTAGCCTGAGTAACACACAGGATGCAGAGGAAAATCCCAATGTCTGAATGGCCGCCATTTTGGATGTGCTCGTCGTATCGAGGCAATCATTGCGGCATTTTACTCGCCTAATGAAGACCTTTCAAATAAGATATTCCTTTACCCTCCCCCCCATTCCATTGGAAATTTCTGAGTTGGAGCAGAGAGAGCAGGCGAAATATCGGTTGTACACAAAGGTAGATCCTTTAACCAAATCTACATTGCCAGGGTTTCACTATCTTCATTCAACCCCTTCAAAAGTTGTGAAGGGGAACTGGAACTTTTGGGACACGCCGTATTATAAGCTAAGGGGGTAAAACGGAATTTTAAAGATAAAATTAGTTTTACTTCATCCAAAAAGTTAAAAGTTTCAGTTAAGTTTATATTAATTTTTAAGTTGAGATGAGACCAAAACAGAAGAGAATTTATTCTGACAAGACCGACATTGACACAGCTGAGACGAGGAAGATCTCAGATTAAATGGTAAATTTTCGACAAGACCCGATGCAAAAGAAATATGTGGTGTAGCCCAAGAAAAGTGACCACTCATTTTAACTTCGAACACAAATCAAGAAATTTAGAATGAGACTAGGCTTAATGTTCAGTGAGACTTCGTTGCCTACTAATTATTTTTGGGCTATTTAAAATAATTTTGATGGGAAAGCCTGATGCTTAGCAAGAAATAAGTAGCAACTGTTTCTTTCCAATTGTTTGTTCTCTCCTACGCTAACTCAGTTTCCATCTTATGTTTTTTCCTAAAGAAAACACAGAATTCTGCTTACTACATTTTCCATGACGATGTTGGATACATATTTATTTTATTAAAGGCTCAATATCAGATTTCCATGTGTTTCTACTTTGCAGGTTTCTATTTGTATATATATATATATTTGTTGATCGTTGTTAAAGAGGCCATTCTTTTATGACAAACTTCCAGGTCACAAATTGATGATTCCACGTTCAGTGAAAGTAATTTCAGCAATTCAAGAAATACGGGATTGGAATTCACAAGACGAGACTTGAGAACCAAGATAGAGAAATGAGAAAGCCAATCCTCGTCCTGCTAGTCTACACCGAATCCAAAACTTTTTAAGCTCACAAACATTTAAAATTTTCTTTGTCGGAATTATTATAACGGAAACATATCCTCACCCACATCTTCAAATATAACGTCATGTCATTTCTTCTTTCGTTGTGCAAGCAAGTCTTGCTACCTGTAACAGGCATTCCTGTAGCAAACTGGTAGGTTGGTATATTGCAACGGTATGGTTCGGCACTAAACGGGTTGAACTGCACTGGTGTTTTTGAACTGCAAATCGAAAATGTATTAAGTCCTAAATAAAAATAATTCAGCAACAACGAAATGTATTTTATTAATCACTGCATAACTATTAAAGCACCCTCAAACTCGATTTTGAAAATACGTGGGAAGTAGCTGATAAAGTAATTTCAATGATTCTTATGCCAACAACATGTGATGTATACCCACACTATAGTCCTGTCCCTGGCCTATACCCCCGTAGGAATTTTTGAGTGGACGGGTGAAACCTGTTACAGTGGTCAGACACATTATAGTAGATTTAAAAAACAGAGGTAGACGTCTGAGAAACTTCATCCGAATTTTCCAGCCGCCATTTTCCAATATGGCCGTTTTTGAAATGAAATTCAACATACCGTTATGCTTTCAACTGTGTTATCGGATT
>JAHWFP010193305.1:0-11851 GCA_023313725.1 Lithobius niger
ACGGAGATTTTGACGAACATCAACCATCACAAGAGTTGGAGTATGGGGATTTTGCCGAATATCAACCATCAACGAGCTGGAGTGGGGGAGTCTGATGAATATGGGAAAAAGGAAAAAATAACTCTTTACACGAGATTCATAAGTTCGTGAAAAAAGATAAGCTGAAGAAAGGGCTGCTTTGCCTTTTCGTTACTAAAGGCCGTGACTTTCTGGCAAGTTTAATCTGATCTGAGGTTGCTTGATAGTGATGGAAATACTCGTATGCATTGTGCGCATGTCCAAAGTTAGCAAATATTACGTATTTCGTGTTAAATTAATAATATTGATTATAAACATTGAATTCGATGGTTGCTACAGCACTTACGATATGTGCAAATAGGACAAGCCAGAAAATTGACAAAGCCAGAACTAATGGAAAGCCAACTAATGGTAGAAATGGACTTTGTAGTTTCCTGCTTTTTAATGACTTAGCAAATTTGTTTTTTACGTGTTTTTATTTGCTCTTGAAAATGAGTTGGGGGCCGACTCGAACCATCGTTATATAGCAACCACTAATGTCGAAATACTAAATACTTTTTTCTGTGAAAACTGTATACCTGACAGGTATAGCCTTTTACAGAACACTCTTTCTTAAACCCAATAGAGAAAGGAATACATCTTAACTGAGTAACAGTAGTTTCATCCTACCCTTTGCAGCGAGTGCAACATTGAAAGCAGAGTGTACTATTCTTTTAAAAGGGACTAACATGACCATAATTAAGATGATGAATCTGAGTAACACTCTCAGCAGCCTCTGAAGCTACTGAAGATTGCAACACGGACCTAGTAACGCTGAAAGTGAAGCACTTTGATTCAGACGAAAAACATTGTGGAAAAGAAGAGTTCACAGCAGTAGCAAACAAGGTCGGGGACAAAGCAAAACCTCCATCCTTGTTGGCTGAATAAGAATGTTCAGCTACCAGGTGGTCTAATGGAGCTCTGAAACATTCCAAGAAGGTTTAAGATGGATCCCTGGCAGACACCAGATTAAAACTATTAGTTTGCTTTATATAACTAACGTGACCATAACCAAGGTGATGAATCTGAGTAACACTCTCAGCAATCTCTAGAGATCCTGAAAATGGCAACACGGACCTAGTAATGTGGAAAGTGAGTATAGAGCAGTGACATTTGCCGCCATATTGGCACCAGTATGGGTTTTGGAGGGCATAACTACAGGGTGCACTACATAAAATGGAGGGAAAAACAACGGAAGAGCGGATTTCTTAGGCTTAAAAATAACGTTGTTTTCTCCAACAACAAAAAACGCGCGTTTTCGGTCTAAGAAATCACTCTTCACAGCATCGGCTTCAGTATGACGCCCTTCTGTTTCTCTCTGCAGTGCCCCTTGCAGCTAACCCATTAAGGCTCCAGCATAGAGTTATATACAATAATACTACGTGTCTCGCACAGCGTCGAGACATTGTTTGAATCTCAGGACGAGGAAAGCGGGTGATATCCTATTTATTACCGGGTTTTTGCCTCTCAGTCCGACTAGTATTGTTGGCTGCGTTTGAGACACATTTCTTGTTCCTTATTGTTATGGCAAAACAAGTTATGGAGTTTGAGGATCTATTGGCCTTCTTGAGTAACCATGATGAAGACAATACGGAAAATATTGGCTTATCAGGTGAACAGCAGAAGATGCTGCTAACAAAGACGATGGTAGTAATAAAGAACAGTTAAGACACGTTTTCTGGTGAAACGATTAATTTTAATGAAGGTTGCAACGTTATTTTCAATTTTAAGTAGCCTATAAAATGGTTTAATTAGTAAACTAGCACTTTTAAAGTCTTGAAACGCATAATGCACTCGTTAATTTACTGTGGTTCATGACATTTAAATAAAAAATACTTGCTTAATATTTTTTTATTATTTTGGTTTGTGACATTAATACCATTCCAATAGCCTGTGTATAATTTACGAATTCGTTAATTTGCTATGGTTGCTGACACGTAAATAAAAAAATTCTTTCTTAACGTTTTTTAAAAATTTATGTCTGTAATAATCATGAATGCATCCGGCATTTTAGTGCTGAGAGCCAATCCGCCATTTTGACGGAAGAGATCGGCTCTCAGCACTGCAATGGCGGATGTATTGCACTGTGCGTTCTTGTTTCAATGTTGCGCTCCTGCATCGTTACATTGTTGAAAGAGGACTGAGAGGCAAAAATCGGGTAATAAAGTACATACATACGATTGATATTGGCTCAGAGTACGAGTGGGGGCTGGTTAATTCTCTGGGGCCGATGGCCTAGTTGCCCTGGTCCCTGAGAAATCCAGTCCATCAATGTACTTTGATTCGAACGAAAAACCTTTGTCGAAAAGGATAATTCACAGACGTAGGAAACAAGGTCGGGGACAAGGCAAAACCTCCTTCCTTTTCAACTGAATAAGAAGGTTCAGCTACCAGGTGGTTAATGGAGCTCTGGAACTTTCGAAGTAGGTTTAGAACGGAGCCCTGGAAGATAGGGATTAAAAATATTAGTCTGCTTTACATAACTAAGTAAATACGAATTAAGTTCGTCAATTTATTGCATTTTCTTTAGGCTTATTGGCGATATTTTTGCACAATTATTGCGGGAGGGACGCACTCTTACCTTCTGTCTGCACACAAATTAATTTTCCCATGAAATTATACTTGTTTGTTCCAGTAAAAACACTTTCAATACTTACAACACAATAGCAGAACAAGCAGTTTTGTTCATAAGTTTAATTGGGAATAAAGAAAACGATATAATGAATTTTATATATTTAATGACCTGTCCAGACATTTTTTTTTTGTGTGTGATTTAAGCCAATGATGTTGATTTGACGATTGATGCAGTTACTTGCTTGGCTAGTTCTATGATTGCATGTGGGTTCACGCATTTTTCGATCACTTGGCTGGGCATGAAAGTCTTCTAAACTGGAGTAATTCATCAGCACAGGAAAAAGTGTCAGCCTACTTGAAAACACTGCTGTTTTTCATTTGCAGTTATTTGCTTTGCTAACTTAGATTATTCTCCGGTAGTACTACAGATCTGAAACATACTTCGGGTAATGACGAAATAAATTGACACAGAAACAGTGCACATTGTTGCAGAATGCAATCGGATTTGGAGTGATAACGAGTAACAACCACTCTGTTTAACATACTTATTATCTAGAAGATATAATGTTACTATCACCCTTATGTAAACTTCCATGTTAAACGTCAAACTTTGAAATCCTACTTCAGCTAGAATTGACACAAACCAACGAAATTTGGTAATTGAGGTCGTGTCATAACTATTTCACTGCATTAAAATTTGTAATGACAACAATCGAACCATTCAGCATCATATATCGCCATTTCTTGTTGTTGTTGTTGTTGTTGTTGTTGCAGTGACTCTTTACCCTCACCTGGAAATCGACCCAATGAGCTGATTTTCACGTTTTATAGCTTAAAACGTAGGTACGGGCATCACCTAGGGCCTTTTGAATGATATTTTAATGCTACAACATTGTTGTTGTGTATGTTGTTGTTGGGGAAAATTTTACTCTATCTTAGAGATCAAACCAATGAACCTATTTTCAATTTTTATTTCTTAAAATGTAAGTATTCAGACCAGGGCATGTTGAACGCCATTTTTTATTGATGATGGCAAAATTTGGCTTCGCGGTCGTGAAGATAAGAAACAGAATTCAACCCCTGACTGGTGTCACGATGTCACGCTGATCACTAAAATTCCGATAAAATACCAAAGAAAACGTAGCGTAAATGCTGGCTATTAAGAGAACCAAGAATTAAATCCTAGAAAACTTATCAGCGTGATTTCGTGCCACTACCTTTGCTCCCTCTCCACTCATTTAAGTGCTGCTCGGTCTATGAGATAAGCAACAGATGAAACTAAAGCATTTTGCACCTAAAACACGACACAACTAGTAAATACGGTACTACTTACCGATAAGTAGTTATAAGGCCTCTTAAATTAATGCAATAACATCAAAAGCCACGGCCGAGGGCAATAGTAATTAGGCAAGGTTGTAACCATTTGTAATGAAGCAAACAATACCTCAATAGTATGTTAACATCATCCCTATCTGTTAGACTCTGTTGTCTGATTTAAACCCAGCCTTAAACAATGTGTTCCCAAGTATTGTTACTGTAAGAACTACAATGCCACTTGAATGTTAACGAACACAAGACCATCCTCCCTCACTGTTGTCTTGCCAATTGTACCCTTCTCATCATTGGTGCTATTCTGTTCATGCTTGACTCTTCTCACTGAGTGGACACGTTTTTTATGTAGCACTCAACGGTACTAAGCCAGGCAATGAGAAAAAGTCTCACAAAATCGCAGCCAAACCAACTGCCATGTTACGGCTATAGGACTAAGCATATGTCTTGGTCTATGAAGGCCAAGAATAGTTTTAAGCCAAGAGCCACAGCATTATACCAAGTGAATAGCCACCAGTAACGGGATACACTTTTTACTGTCCCCGTTCAACGGATTTTTTCCTTAAAGCCTTGCACCTTATGGATGGAACAATGCTCGAGACAGCAGGGACAATAGCCTTGGCTACGTAGTGAACAAGGGAGATTGGACTTGTAAGACGTATCAAGCCAAGAGTGGAGTGTAAATGTTTAACCACCCAACCCGTAGTCCATAAAAACGTGTGCAGAAAGGCATTCCTTGTAAGCTGTCCGTCCTTCACGGCCATTGGAGAACGCCGCCATAGTTATAGAAAAATGGACCGATTACGGACCTCTTAGGCGTTCGACCCCCTTCTCCATCAACGACTTCCCCTATTAGAATCCAGAAATGAAACGTCTACTTCTCTTAGAGGGTACGAGGCCGTGGAAAAGCGAACCACGCTTTGCTCTCCTACACCTCATCTGATGGAGACAGCCAAGACAACCATGTCGGATGCTAACGCATCTGACAACTGGCAATGAAAGAACCATGGTAGTCATCAATTAAATGGACAAATTTTGAGCAGTTTATTCCTGCCTTAATCAGTACAAGCATTCAATTTTACAAACAAAATAACGATAGCCACGTTAAGCATGGCAGTCATCCAGTCTCCATCTTGAGCAATGATCAATTCATGACCCCGCTCCCTCCTCATTTAGAGGGCTTATAACATCTATGCCCTCCACATTCACCCCCCCCCCCCCCAGCAACATATAATGACCGGACCCTCATGTTCAGTGTGGTGATAAGGAAATTGTAATTCGGAAGTCGAGGAACCGAATAATAAGACTGACTGCCTGCCTGAGTGAGAATTGTTTGTGCTGTGTATGTGGTACCTACTGTGGATACCTAGTCAACTGTTAAAATGTAATGTCTAGCAATACTTGGTTGCAATGATTCCTTAATCCAAACACATCCATAGTTAATCGAATTATTAAGTACAACGGACTATTTCATTCCCCTAAAGTTTTGAGCCTAGTGATTCGGTGTCTTCCCACAGTAATGGCTGATGCCAGGAATCATGTGACTTTGATTTTGGATCTGGAAACACATTTAATTTTAAAGAAAAAACTTCAAAAGGTCTTAATTCAATTTAAACAAATATTTTAAGCTTTTACAGTTTAGAAATAGAAATAGAAATAGACAGAGACGACGCATGAGGCATCCAGCCACCCAAACCCAAGCGGCAGATGTTAAGTGGAAGATACCACCATCAGAAGAATTGTTTTTTGCCACATGATGGAGGAAACCGGAGTACCCAGAGGAAACCCTCGCGCAACGGGCGGGAAACAACTGGAGAAAAACCCGTACATGTACACTTCCCATCACCAGGATCGAACCCGGGTCTGTAGGAAGCCAGAGATGTACAGCTGGAACCAGGATGACTATCGAATCTGACACCCCAGTGCTCGCCGCTACCCGTGCACCCGAAGTACACGGAGTACAGAGTACAGAGTAAACGAAAGGCTGTACTGCTTATGTGTGGAGCGATACATAATAGAGCAAGTTACAAATTTACGGATAGGTTGTCAGTATTGAAGGGGTATTTGCAACCGTTAAGCAGACAATTCCGACCTAAACAATTTACAACAACGTACCATGTTTACATTGTAACTCTGTACGTCACATAATTTCCAGTCTTTATTTTTTTAAATGTCCAATGTTGGCTGCTAGTTGTTAAGTTTCAAAGTGGAAAACTATAACATACTTTTCATTAGCTTGCATTTCACACTAAATGGTAACTTAGTAACTTAGTGACATTAAAACACATGACAAACATTAAACTAGGTTTTTTGCTTATCTTTATTTAAACTTCAAATTGTTACACAAAACGTATCTCCCAAACGGCATAATTACAAAGCACGTTATAAAATCCGGAACAAACATTAAATACATCCTTTTTTCCCATCACCAAAATGGGCAAGAAATAGATTCAACACTTTCTTTAAACGTAAACAAAATTCATCTTGTGACAAAAAAAAATATTAATAACAGAGACTGGATAACACGATTAAATAAAGTAAATTGCACTTCAATTCTTTTTTGTAATCACTACTAGGGAAGTGCTATTGTACCAGAAATTGATAAATAATATTGTCAAATTTGCGGCAGTTAACTACAAAGCTACAAATTGGGTAATAGCTGATTACATACTTCAATAATTAAACAAAAATATATAATTATTAGTAACAGAACCAGCATAAAGTAAATTGCACTTCAGTGATTTCTATAATAGCTGCTGTAAAGTGATAACTAGGAACTGATAAATGGTATTTTCTAATTTGTGATAGTTAAGTCCAAAACTACAAAGGCAACTTGTGTTATTTAAACTGATGGGAACTGATAAATGGTATTTTCAAACTTGTGGCAGTTAAGGCCAAAACTACAAAAGCAACTTGCGATATTTCAAGTGATGGGAACTGATAAATGTTATTTTCTAATTTGTGACAGTTAAAACTACAAAGGAAACTTGTGACATTTAAAGTGATGGGAACTGATAAATGTTATTTTCTAATTTGTGACAGTTAAAACTACAAAGGAAACTTGTGACATTTAAAGTGATGGGAACTGATAAATGGCATTTTCAAATTTGTGACAATTAAGGCCAAAACTACAAAGGCAACTTGTGATATTTCAAGTGATGGGAACTGATAAATGGCATTTTCAAATTTGTGGCAGTTAAGGCCAGAACTACAAAGGCAACTTGCGATATTTAAAGTAATAGGAACTGATAAATGGCATTTTCAAATTTGTGGCAGTTAAGGCCAAAACTACAAAGGCAACTTGTGATATTTCAAGTGATGGGAACTGATAAATGGCAGTTAAGGCCAAAACTACAAATGCAACTTTTGGTATTTAAAGTGATAAATGGGACTCAATGATTGGCATTTTCAAACTTGTAGCAGTTAAAGGGAACCATGACTCATCTACTCTGCTGTTGTTTTATTATTTTTTTCAGTTGTTTGACATGTTTTAAACCCTTCACTAGAAAACGGTTCCGATCTAGGAACCGAAACGTCGTTATTTCGTCTATCAACTACGCTTGATGGCTACTCTGCATTTAATTACAAGCTTCAATAATCATGGTTATGAGCAAACAGCGTTCAACGTTTGTTGCAACAATGGTACAACAATGGTGTTTATAGCGCATTTATGGTGATTTTGGGAGTTTTGGTCAGTCGTGGTTAATACCTAGGCCAACCAAATTACGTGTCAATGATGTAGGTAAATTGGAAATAAACGAATATCATACAGTAGAAGCAACCGTAGTATAGTAAGCTAACTTTACACACTTACGTTTTGTTCCAATGATATGATCAGATTTGAACCAACGAACCAGTCCGTTACTGTATTACTACCACATCGCCTTTACTGATATAGCGACTTGTCCACTGGTTATTTTTAATACGTCCAGTGGCCATGTCGGTAAAGGCGGTATGTTGGTGATCTGGTGAAGGACTGGTTCACCGGATCGAATCAGGACCACATCCCTTGAATTAAACGTAAGTGCCTAAAGGGTGCTGACTGTACTACGTTGTTTTAGGTGTTATACAGTTTAACCGAACGACGAAATATCACTCAATTTTGGTACCTGCCAATGCAGTTCTTCATCCTCTTCTCACTTCACGTTTAAAAAATGGGGGGGAATATTTTTTTTAGTTCTCCAAAAACGTTTTTGAACCATGTAAAACGGTTGGCCCGGCCATGTTAATGCGGCGGCCATGTCTTGGGAAATAGAGTAGCACGAAAAGGTGACTTCGAGTAAACGGAAAGTAATGTTCCAAACTATGCTGCCTTGATCGCGTTGCCGGCGCTTCTTTAGTTTAGGTGGAAAAGTTTTTGGTTGCGGTTCCTGACGTTATGTGTTTAGCCGCAGCGTGCGCGGCAGCGTGAGCGAGGCACGTACTTTGGAAAGAAATTAGGAAGAAAAATAATTCCTGTGTCTTTCATTGCGATGCAAATAAATTTTTCCAGCTACCGTCGTTTTACGTGTTTTCAATATATTTTTTCAGAACTTAAAACACACTTCTCCCACAGTTTTTAATTTGGAATGGGAAGAGGATGAAGATCTGCATCAGTAAGTAAGAAAGTTTAGTGATTTGGAGTGGTTCGGTCAAACTGTATAATGACCGTTGTTTCTAATGTATGACAGCTGGATGACAGCTTGTTTCCAATTTAGTTTTATATTATTTCCAAAGCTGTAGGAACACGTCCAAAAATTGTTGCTCTGTTTCACATTCTGAGCGCTAAATATTTTGACGATGAATTGCCCATCACCTAACAATAATGGCTTCTGGATTCATTAGAAAACAAAACGAACACATAGGTAAGGTAATGATAACAAAGATGGTAACACCAGAGCTGCTACCTTGGGTGCATTCCAAATATTTTGTCAGATTAACAGCTTAGGTTAATATTTACCAAAGGAGATGTCACAATTTTAACAGAAGATTAAGCCAAATTGGTTTCATTAATCCACAATATCTCATCATAAGCCGAACTAAACCATAAGCCCTTATGCTGTATCTTTCCATACATCCTTCCATTTTAGATTATTGCCACTGCATATTTTGTGTGTAAAACTCTCGATGTTTTACTCGGGTATGATTTTGCAAATTATGTCGTGAGGAAAACTTGCCGCCACAAACAATGCATTGCCAACAAGGTAGATCATCAGCCGGAATGTGAGTACGGGAATGTTCTGTCAGAGACTCTTTCCTGGTGAAACATTTGCTACATATGGAACACTTGTAGCGCTCCAGATGAATATTCTGATGATCACGCAATCTTCTGATTGAGGGAAATTGTTGACCACAAGTGGTGCACATAAATGCCTCTCTGCCAAACTTCAGCTGTACATCTAAAACAACAAAAAGACAGTGTTAGTGTATGGCCAGCTGTTAAAAAATTAAATTGTGTTTGTCTCTTGTTAGTCCGCGTAGACTAACTAAGATGCTGGTATGTTTTCAAAAATACATGCCCCCCCTTATCGAAAAAACTCAGCTGAACGTTCATGCTGGTTCACACACTGCTGGTACATTGGCAATCACTGTTCATGATTGTGACGCAGCGCTATTTTATTAGCGCTGTTATGGCTTATTTCAATACATATCTCATAGATTTGGCAATATTATCGTCAAGATAATTCAACATGGAGTGTCTAAGAGTGTAAATTGTTTACTAAGCTAACTACATCACACACAACATTACACAAATGATATTATGCCAATTCATTTATGACACACTTATGATACACACTTACGCCAAAGGACAAAGTATCAGTGTTACTCCACCTTCTTTGCATGGAAGAAAATGCATGACTGGTACAGATAATTAGACACCATAAATTTTCACTAAGTCACTAAAAAAGTTAGCAAAAACTTAGAACATCTTATTTTTATTACCTAAATTATAACTAAAAAGAAACAACACATGCATAACTTTATATCAAATATGTTGCAAATTACAGAAGCTTGAGAGTACAAAATAATACTACTTAAAAACAGATATAGAACTATTTATTAGCTTTACAAACCTACATACTGCCTACATTTCCCGTAAGTGATTGAATAATTTTTTTTACTATCATTTCTTTCCCATCCATCACAGAGCATTAATTAAGTAGCAGATTTGTGAAATAAACATTTCTCATGCCATAAGAAGTAATGCTATAAACTAATGCTATAAAACTAATGCTACAAAAATAAGGCTACAAAACTATTGCTACAAAGATAATGCTATCAAACTAAAATTATAAAAATAATGATATAAACATAAAGCTATGAAAATAATGCTATATAACTAATGTAAAAAAGACTAATCATATAAACAAATGCTGTAAAAATAATGCTGTAAAGCTAATGCTATAAAAATAATGCTGTAAAACTAATACCATAAAACTAATGCTATAAAAATAATGGTGTGATACAAATGCTATAAAACTAATACAAGGCAACAAAATGAAGCATAGTATTAATGATATCTGCTTTCAAATTAACATGCATGTAGAAGTGTTCAAGTAGATTTTAAATAATGATCACACTAAGGATATTTAGTGTAAAACAATAGTTAAACTATGATAATTGTCGAAAGATTTTTAATTATGAATTGTACATGAATTTTCAATCATGAACGATTTTGAGAATACCACATTGACAGCGAAAGGGCTAAGTGGATTTGGTAATTTTATCATGTTAAAAGCTTGCTGTCCGCGATTTCAAAGAAAATTTTTAAACTTGCTCAATATTAAATAGTTTCTTTCTTCTGAGCACATAAACTGATTCATTGCAGAAATGAACAAATTTATCATTAGATTGTTTATGAAGTTTTATACACAAAATAAAACAAAGGTCAAACACTTGCAACTACTAAAAAAATGAGCTCATTAATTAATTCAATGCAGACATCCCCAGTGAATGGTGAAAACAAAGTCCTATCAGTAGGCATTTCACATCAGAACGATTACATCAGGTCAACTTCCTGCCTTTCATTTCAGGATGTTTGTTCCTAGCGTGGTTCCATGGACTGTTTGGAGAACTAAATATACTTCCATAAATGTCACAGGGAAAGGATTCTCGTTCCCCTGCAGGTACATGGATGAGTAAATGAGTACAAAGGTCGCCACGTTTCCCGAAACATTTTCTGCACACTTCACATTTGAAGCGCTCTAAATGCACATTGTTATGGCGGTGGAAACTGGTGTAAGTTGGAAAATTTTGGCCACACGTGCATGAATACGCTGCATCTGCAAAGTATAAATATGCAATTAGTGTGAGGCATACGTTATTGCTTGACTAGAATTATTGTCTTATCAGTAGGCTTTCCGGAGTGGTTGTTTAATTAATGACAAACGGGCTGACTTCCAGGTTAATAACAGGATTTTGCCCAAACTCATAAGGACCTATACCGAAGAAAATTTCTTAAAATAGATCCCACCCAACAAAATCAATAAAATACACACAAAGTATAAAAAATATGTTACACAAATCGACAAACTGTAGGAAATTCCGTTTAATTCAGGTCCTAATGAACTTCGTTGAAAATTTTAAAGCCAGATTTTATAATTATGTAAGTCATGAGGGGGGGGGGGAGGATTGAGGCTTAATGGCACGTCGACAGCTAGGTCATTAGCGCCAACCTCAGTCACAGAGCAGTGGTCAGTGGTGTAAGTCATGATAGACACAACTTATAATGTTCTGTAAAATTCAAAGTATGAATTGCTTTATTTTCAGCTACGGAATTTAAATACACTTCTCAACACTTAATTATACACTTAAATAAATAAATACACTTAATTTAAATACACTTCTCAACACTCCTTTATACGGATGTCTACAGTTCGTGGAATGAACTAACCTATTTTCTAAAAGGAAT
>JAHWFP010193306.1:0-11102 GCA_023313725.1 Lithobius niger
AATTTATTGCTGGCTCGCCATTGTGGCTCACTGGCTCGCAACCAAACCTCTCTTACACTACACTTCCGGTTCGCGTCACCAGGTGGCGCTACAAAAGCTTATACACTACAATGCCAACTTGACGAAACTATAAGTTTTTGAGTGAACTAATGTTGTTTGTTTACAGGAATTTGCAAATTCGACAAACTTTTGCACGAGTGCCTGCAAAATTATGTATGCACTCCATAGTTGAAATAAAGAAACAGGTGAAAAACGCATCCAAAAAAAAAAGGGGGCTCTGGGAGCCGACCAGTTACTTTATTCCAAAAATGGAGGAGTCGTTGAAAAACAATCCGTAAAAGTGTGTTAGGCTTTCGAAAATTACATTTTTCAGAAATTCATCAGCCTCAGCCCTCACCCTCAACCAGTTCCTTGGAAACAGAGCACAATTCCAGAATGGAATAAATCAAGCCCACCCAAAGCATAACAGGTTATAAAGACACACAGCAAGTCAAAGATCCGTCTTACAACATCATCATCCAAGGAAACCTGGTCCATTCCGGAAGTTCATTGCCAGAATCCGAATTTTATTTCAGCAGTCGATTTATTTCCATGGAAAACCCATTGTACAACACAAAAAGTGTTCGTCATAAATAACCGAATCAGAAATGAGAAATCCAAAATCCACCCAATGTGAAGCAGGATCTGCTCTTTCGGAAATTTATAAACACAATAACCAAAATTGACATTACAATTGTTAAATGATGTAACAGAAATGCTGTAGTAATATTCTGTACCACAGAGCACTCTCCAATAGGTAACCGGTACAGTAGCTTGGGAATAACAGCTAGGAGTGTGCATGAAATTGACACTAAGGTTATATAGTAACATGCTAGGACGCGCACGTTAGAAACAATAAGATGAGAATCCCGAAGTATGCCAGCCAGAAGTGCGTTAGCGGTGTGCGGTCTTTTTACTTCCAAACCTTAACTTCACCTAAAAGAAAATCATAAGAACGGAAGCGTTTTTACCAAACATGTTCCCCCGGTAACTACCGGCGCTAACGCATATGAAGGCCCATACCTAGGCGTCATCGCTTTCCTAGGGCGTAAATTAAACTTAAAAGGTTCGATACGTTGGTCCTAAAAGAACCAGCCGCATCGTGGATGCAAGGACGATTGTTAATATTGTAATGTTCTATTCCAGTGACCATTTGACTAGAATAAACATTATTGTCTAGGATGGCATAAGGGCAAACAATTGTATAAAACACTAATCAAGTATAAAATAGGTAGGCTAAATAATAAGCAAACATCCAATTATACTGGGCCTTTAATCAACACTCCGCTGTACACAATATTGACCCCACATATGGCCAATTAAATCAGTGACAGATTATTATGATTTGATTGTATGATTACAATGATTGACATGAGTCTAACGAATGGCATTACGGATTAAGTCGAGCGGTAAACCTAATCATTATTATATTCTCTGAGTTAAATTAAAGGAACTCGGGTTAATTTAGTAGCGTACGGATTGGTACTAGTTAAGCATAAACACAATTAGCTATCGCTTATCAATCAGAATACTTAGCTCATTAATTGAAGCTTGAGTGCGGCCATAGGCCCACGGGTCGGCTGAGCGACGAAGCCCCGTCGCTAGCTCGGCACGGAAATCTGCCTGGCGTACTTCTGGATTGCGGCCTTCGGAATTTGACTGACGTGAACTAGTTAGCGTCTGGTAAGCTGCTGGTGATCGGATGATATCACGCATTCCGAGGTTCAGCTTAAATACTGTGGCGTTATCGGCCATGATCAATCCATTGTAGTATTGATTTATTATTGAAATGCTAAATATAGTAACATTTGAACAGCTTGGGCCCGTATCATTAATTGGGACCTCTCCGCCTGTCAATCATTCTATTGTTGCGTTCGGGTTCATTAATTGTTCCCCGTACGCGGCACTTTGAAGGTAATGCCGCCATCCCGTGTGGGAGGGACTTATTGTTATTCCACGTAGTGATCGATCATGAGCGACGATCTTATCGTAATTAAATCTAGTTCTAGAAAGTCATTTAGCTTCTACGAAACTATCGTAAATAATGTCAGCTGGTAATGCCATCTTTTAAACTCTAACAATAGGTGTAATTACACTTGTTCAGTCTCAAATGATCTTGCCGCCTCTCGGTCGTCTTTGAAGAAGGACTCCCAATTATAATTGCTATCTGGAGTCGTTTTGATCTATCCGAATAAATACTCGGCTCATGCATTTAATAAATGTATGATATTATGCAGTTATGCATTTAATTAATTAATTGTATTGTTTCTGTTATGAATATTAATTAAGCCATTAATTATTTCCCTACATAATCCCTGTTCATTCTAAAATCATGGTACCTTTTTAGTGGTTCCTTATTTTAGCTTCCAAACCCAGCTCATTTATAACAGAAACTGCTTTACATAATTAAGCAAAAATTTCGCATTCACCGGCGGCCCAAAGTTAATTGCCGTGTGACTAGGAAAAACGAACCTTTCTTTGAGGTAAAAAAACAACCTTCACAGAAATCAGGGCAATAATTATGTACAGCAAGATTAAATTGCTATATTAATTAAGCAATACTAGTCTGGGTGGAATTTTGGAATAAAATATTGTATGGCTTAAGTGCATGCAAGACTCGAGAGCGCATTCTCCATGTGACTGAACTCAATATTTTATAAAATCAACTTTGTTGCTGTTGATCTGAAATAAATGATATTTCGTTTTCCTTGGGCTGGCCACATGGATTTGTTTACCCTCTCGCTTTCGACGAGGGAGGCGTGGCACTTTCCCATATCATGTTGTGCTCTACTTTTGACCTCGAGTTGGCCACTGGTCCGGCCAAGGTCGTTCAAGGCTGAGTGGGTTTTCTCTACCCTCGGTAATTACGTTGCCAACCATTTGGCCTACTTTTCTGCTCTAGCTGGGGGAGTGAAAGAAAACACAAGCGTTACTAGCTATGCTTCATTAACTTTCAACATTCTCCCATTGAAATCTCGTTTCTTGCCTCTTCACCTTTGGAAGAAAAGCCACTTTTTTATAGCCAACCGTGACTTTGATTTGCTCTCTTGGGCAAATAAATAATTAATAAAATATGGAATATCCATGGTTCGATTCGAACAGTACTATTTGACATTTGTCAAATTTAAATATTTTCCTGTAGTACCAATAGCAACGAGATTTCATCGGACTACAGAGTTTTCATAAATAATAAAAATATCATATGCATGCTACATACATGAGTCGCCCAGAAACTTGTATGTTTCTGAATATATCAGTTGTTTGGTCTCGTATTGGGACTCAAACTTGCGACCAAGTTATCAAATCGGTTTCATCATGCTTTTTACTTATTTAGTAATATTTTCATGGTACATAGTAACAAAATAGGCATTTGAACAAGGGTGGGGACAGGATACCTGTTTCGTTTACCCCGTTAAGTTGTATTCGCTTAACCCCTTAATGTGAGTGTCATTTAC
The DNA here is from genome assembly GCA_023313725.1 of Lithobius niger. NCBI lineage: Eukaryota > Metazoa > Arthropoda > Chilopoda > Lithobiomorpha > Lithobiidae > Lithobius > Lithobius niger. The sequence goes on from JAHWFP010193306.1 coordinate 3,495, forward strand.
TGTTATTCCCAATGAAAATTTCCACGATTGTGTGCTTATTGCGTACTTAATATTTAAATTATTTTCACATGCTCCACGTTTAGGTGGTATTTTGTTAGTATCTGCATTTGAGTCTATGTTTCATTTATTCAAAACAGCATAGCGAGTACTGCAACTCATTCATATATGCGGTTTGGTTGATGTGGCGTGTACAATATATTATGTGTTTATTTGTATTTGTTTCACCCATTTTGACTACTACGAGACAGTTTAGACTAACCCGGGGGAAAGCCGTCAATCGTATCTTATTAAGAACGTGTGTATTCTTGTTTGTCTGTTTTCCCTTTTGACTACCAAGCGACAGTTCAAACCGACCAATACGGAAAGCCGTCTATCATGGCATTTTAAGAACCCTGTTCATGTATATGTGTGTCAACCCATTTTGACTACATGCTCAGGTCGAACCTAACAGTAGGGTTCCGCCAGCAAACATGAATTTTAGGAAATTATTGCGTTGCCTCACAATAAATATGTTATACCGCCAAAATTGTGATCTGTACAATTCTCGACCCTAATGTCGTGCGATGCTCTAGCGACTCGTATTCGTTACTAGAGTGTTTGTTATAGAGTGATTTGTCTGTAAGGTAATTACCTTGAAAACGAGCTCTTTTACCTGGAAAAGAACCGTTTTATGCCATGTGCTACCTGCACTGGTCCTTCTGAACGTAAGCGACCAGAGCACAGGCGTATTTAGAAGACTGGAATTCCAAAATTCCAGAAACCTATGATTTAAATTTTAAATCGAATTGCAGCAATCATATAACGCATTTTTTTTTTCATTTATGCTGCTGTATTATATATTTTATTCTAATTCGGGTTTGCACTAATCTGCCGGAGCACGGCAGTGTCGCATCTAAGCATTGCGAATTGCAAACTGTTTATTTTAGAAAATGCAAGGCACCCGTGAAATTCCCGGTATCTAAGCGTTGCATGGCAAGCTGTTTAACTTAGAATATGCATGACATGCGGAACAATTTTATCCCGGTATCTAAGCGTTGTATGTACAAACTGTTTAACTTAGAAATAGCACGGCATCCGTAACAACGGGTATCTAAGCGTTGCGAACGCAAGCTGTTTAACTTAGAAGTTGCGCGGCATCCGTAAAAATCTTTCCCGAGAACCTAAGCGTTGCATGGCAAACTGTTTAACTTAGATTAATGCATGCTTCCGTAAAATCAGCGGTCACTAAGCGTTGCATAGCAAACTTTTAACTTAGCATATGCCTGCTTACTTTAATTTTGAATATCTTGTTCAGAGCGATGTTGCATCGCTTATAAGGTGACTAGCACCGGAAGTCAAAACAAACTACATTTTTTTTTTCAATTAATGGGACGGATTCCGTCGGACTTCCATGTCACTGAGTGACGGTGTAACTACAGCATAGTTAGCCTGGGCAAATCAATAATACGAGTTGGCCAGACTCCATCATTGATTTGCTAGGTTATAAGACTGCACTTACAACACTAAGTTCACATGCGGTTGTTGCCAACCAGGAAACAGTAGCTTCCAGCATGCGGTAGATCTTTCAAGGTGTTCACTACGACCTGAATAAATGTGTGTAATCTGTTCCTTAAGGAACTTACATGTGAGGTACTTCGAACTTAGTGTAACCGTCAATTTGAAGTTACGTCTGGATTCCAGATCTTAAGCGTACCTCACTTCTAATCAAGTTGGATTCACATAGCGAATCATATTACGTAATTAACGTTAATTGCGCTGTACCATAGGTAGCAGCAGTGTGATTACACGTTAGCAACTTTACAATTTGTAAAAAGGAATGTTATCCCAAATTAATAATTTTACCATACGTAACAGGAATATTTTCCAAAGTAAGAAGCTTCACCATAGGTAATAGCAGTGCGATTTTTTTTTTTTGAATTAATAAGTTTTGCAATGAGCATCAGGAATGTTTTCCAAGTTAACTAAGTTTTACAATGAGTAAGAGGAATGTTTTTCCAAATTAACTGCGTTTTACAATGAGTAAAAGGAATGTTTTCCAAGTTAACTGAGTTTAACAATGAGTAAGAGGAATGTTTTCCCAAGTTAACTGCGTTTTACAATGAGTAAAAGGAATGTTTTCCAAGCAATAAGTTAATATGTATTTCCCCATTAACTTAAGAAATTTCACAGTTTTAAGTTTGCATAGCAAGTGTCATTAATTTATAAGTGTCGTGGCAAGGAGGGGTGGGGTTATGATTTACACAGATGTTTTCACCATGAGGCTAAGAATCACTTATCTCTTTATTCATTAATCCTGGATCATGATGGAATGATCCCTGTTCTATGATTCAGCCTCTTTTCTCCAATTTTCTGCCCTCCTGACACTTTACCACAATTCACTGTATGTTGCACAATTTTTTCTGAAAATACATGAATTTGGACTACATCAGTTATGTTGTATTCACACATATTTTAGTTTTATCTGAAAGCATGTCACAATTATTTACACTTTTGTATATGTTTTTGTGACCTTATACATGAATTAAATGATTTTATTTCATAGAATAATGTTGCAGAATTTTCTTTTCTTGATTTAAAGAAAGTTCTGTATTTTCCCACTATAGAGTGAGTTTGCTAAATTTAGCATCTTGGGTGGGTAGCAACTGTTGCCATGGTCAGGGGTGAGTCGTCCTGACCTATTTTGACCATCCCTTTCACTTGCTGATGCTTGCCCTTGAGTATAAACACTCTCTCTGAGGGAAGGGGGTGGGCAATAAATGGAAGTGGTCGGTGGGTTGAAAGGGTTGGGGGTACGGCTCTGGGCCATGCTGGCTTGATCTGACCTCAAAATGCGGCCTGGTCGAGGCCATGTAAACAATAGCTGATGGTCACTATATGAGCAGAGGGGGTGAGCTAGGTCCCTAGGAAAAGAGACGGCCCCCTTTTCGTGACGTCAAGCCTGAACTTTGCACTCATTGGTTTTGCCAATGTTCGTTTTTGGGTCACAATATTTCGGACCTGGGAAATTTCGGGGATTTTTCCCGCAACGAAGTTGTGTACTTCCACTCGACTGTTCTTTTCGTTTTCTGCTCCCCAAATTCGTTTTCAAATGGATCCCCCACGGAAAAAGCAGAAGGTGGCACCCAAAGATGAAAGGAGCGCTGTGGGGAACATGCCCCGGTATATGAGGGACTTTTTGCGGCTGTTGTCACTAAATTTATTAGTGTTCGGGACCTGCCTGGAGCACTACAGGTACTGCGAGCGGACCCTCGCATTGTTCCGTGAATGCCCTCATCGTTCCGTGGAAGAGACGCCGTACTCGCCGATATTACCCGGCGAGGATCCCCTCGACTATGTGCTGCGTCTCTTTTTCATGGAAATAATATTGGAGGATCCCGGACAGAATGTGCTGGTGGACGGTGTTCCTCCCGAAGAATCTCCCCGGAACCAGCAACTTAGATTAAGTTCTCATTACTTAATGTGCAGTCCCATAACGGCAAGACGATGTCTGCATTGCCGTTATGTAACTTTCCCTCCGTTTCCACATGGGACCGAAGAGTTCGTTTCATATTTCTGGCGGGCGGTCAACGCCGAAAACACCTTCTTCATGCAGCAAAACCTGCACCGAGCCATAGCGCAGCATGAAGAGGCCGCCCGTCAGCAGGAAGCTTTCCTGTTAAACAGCCAGTTGCCGGATGATCTTTCCGACTTCTTCCCGGACCACCTGCTGGAAGATTTGCCGCCGCTTCCAGACCTTGCCCGCATCTATCATATTCAAGATCCTGATGACATTGATGCGGGAGCCTCCGGCAGCGGCGTCCAACAGTGTCGTCGCCCCGGACCATGTCGGATCGATTGCCCCGTCTGCCATGATGGGCAATATGGTAAGAAATTTACTTATTTAGTATTTTAATCAATTTTCATCATGTGATGTTAAATTTAACTTCTATTCACATGTTGGTTAGTAAATATTACGTTTGATTTACTGGAAGTGGAAATGATAGTATCAAATTTATTTATGCAAAACATTTCCCGTTAAACAACTTCCAGAAGTTTATCTAAATCTTTATCGCAATAATATGCGATTTAAGCTTAATTATTGACTGTAACGAGTCTTAAAAAAAATCTAATGCGATATATGCATTTAAGAATACATTATTGCTTTTTGAGCAAGAAAATATGTCGTTTTCGACAAGTACTTTTTTTTTCTCTCCAAAAGTATTTTATCTTTAATTTAATTCACTGGTTCTCAAAGTAATACTGAGTTACTTTAAAAAAATGCTTATTTTTCAAGTTTACTTGGTATAGGCACTATAAATTGTAGGCCTTTAGGTAAGTTACACTTTCATGAAATGGTATGAAATCACTTTCTATTTATTTATATGTTGTTTTGTTAACAACGTGGTGCTAATTTATTTAAAGCACTAAAATAGGAATTTCTACGAACTGGTTTTAAAATGAATGAATGAATGAATGATCCATTCCCTTATGGATGTGAAATGCAAATATTGCTTACTTATTAGTAATAATTTTAATTTTATAATTCATGTCCTTATGGATGTAAAATTAAACCGTATAGCATAGCTATGAACAGTTCGTTCAACTTCCGTTTCATAATAGGTAGATAATTTTATGCCTTAAAATAATTAAGGTAGCATCTGCTTAGGACCTTCATTTTTTTTTCTTAGATTTAAGAAATGAATGTCCTTAAATGCTGTTTATATCCTCTATTCGTGAAAGGGAATCCGTGCCATGTGGTGTTGTCGTTATTTATTTGTATAATAACTTTACTGTGGCTAGGTAGTCCGAACTAATTTTATAAAACTGGACTCCTATATAGCCTATTATTTATTTATGTGGCAGCGTTTCCGTTTCGAGAATACCATAGTAATCTAGAATAACTAGAGTGTGAGTGAAGTGCAAGTTCTGAAAATATTCAGTAGGGGGGGGGGGGGGGTGTGTGTGGGGGGGGGGGGTGTTTAAAGTCTTAATAAAATTTGTTTACCGTACAAGTTTGCATAGTACGTATAAGTTAAAATGATATAAACATTAATTTTGAATGTCCGGTAATCATACGGTATAAATATTGGGAATGTATGGTTACGAAATCCTTGGTTTTGAACATTTTAGCCGCAATAAGCGCGGCAGCGCGAACTAAGCGCTAAAGTAGATTAGGCTCTCTGTGCGTAGGAAAATTAAATTCCCGCTGCGCGTTCGAACTCTAAATGATGATTTTAAGGAAAGGTGGTAACTTATAGTCTTAAGAAATTTGATATTCTGTTCTTTTATTCTTAATTTGGATTAAGTATTAAATCTGTTGACTGGGGGTGGGGGGTGGGGGGGTAGTATCACTCACGAAGTTGTCATGCTGTTATAACAATTTATGTTGGGAAGGAATATGTTCATGTTGTATTCAAATGCTTGAACATCCTATTCCCGTGTACCATTTTACAGTTATTTCCCACCATATTGTTCTTATGAACGTGAGAGAAATTAAGGTAACAGCACGTATCGCCATATGCGAAAATGTATACTTACATTGAACCAATTTACATGTCAATTTCACATGTATTCATAATTTTATGAATTAGATTTTAATCTTTGTCGTTCAATTTTCTTTATTTAGATGATCCAGAAAGTGACAGCGGCGACGAGTAACGCCGTTGCCGTTGCCGTGTCTCGACTGCCCGCTACCTTGTAAGCGGCGTAGTCGAGCACGACGTTGCCTGCCCTGAATTCAGGGGTGTACCAATTGTATATATTTATTTTATTATTATTTTTTCTCTATTTTATTTGGTGTGGTGAAGGTAATTGTCATGTTTTATATGATCATAGATCTCTGAAAGTTTTTCCAAAAATTTTCTTATTAATTTCTTAACTTTCTACATGAAATCTTAAAAGTTAGTCAAAATTAAATTTCCCTGTTCGTAATGTTTCTTACGCATTTTATCCTGACCGAATATTAAATTCATACTTCTTAAATCTGTGATCGTACAATATTTTGTATGTACTAATTTTGATCCTTTTATTTCAGGAAGTGTTTTATTTCATGTTCTGTACATAGTCAGCTTTCGATGTTTCATTTTATGTCTTGACTATTATATATATATATTTTTTTTTCTATTCATGTTGCAATGTTATTTCATTTATGTACCAGAATCCTGGTGTTGTCCATGTGTTGTACATATTTATTTTGATTTCTACTTTGTTTTGCAACATTTTTAATTTTAATGTTCGTAACCGTGACTTACCGTAAAGATTTAAGTTTACGTCGAAATTGCTTTCGGTTACTAATTTTTTTTTCTAATACAATTTTCTAGTCAAAATTACTAAATTCAATTTTCTTAAATTTCGACCATTTTAATTATTTCAATTTTCTTGAATCTTCTTTCCTCTGATAAATTTATTTCAAATTTTCCTTCTACTGTAACTTATGGTTACGACATGGTTGTGATTTTACACTATTATTTTATGATTTTCCATGTCTTTGTTGCAAATTCTGTAAATAATGCAATTCTTTTATTTCGATTTTACGTTAATTATTTTCTGTGATTTGCTATGTTTTTGTAATTACTTCTACATTCATTTTATATCCTGTTGTAAATATTTACGTTTCGTATGTCATGTTTATATGTGTTAACGTATACATATTTTTTTCGTATTTTAATGTTTGTACATATGTTTTTTCGTATTTTATAAATGATAATATTTTCTTAATTAATCTACGAGTTTCCGTCTCAAAAGTTATTTTACATTACATCCTGAAACCTCCAGTTGTCTCTTAACTGCTTTCCAAGTATGCGCTCAAGCGACTTCGAATGCTGCTTGTAGTCCACTCTCTAGACGTACTATAGTGTCATCACTATCGTAGCAGATTCGTGATGGTTCGAAAGCTAAAGCACTAGGCAATCTAAATTCTGAACCATGATGTAAATAGTGTGAGCTAATTAGCGTAGTTGAATTAGGGCACGCATTTAGCGCTATAGTTACTAATTGTAAATACTCGCACCAATTTTCTGGACAACTTGCAGAAATTTTACGCAATACTGTCTCTATTCTCTTATTTGCGGCTTCTACCGTTCCTCCTACCCACGATGTGTTAGGAGTGAAATTTATTTGTTTAATATTGAACAAATTTGACAATCTTGCCACAATAGCGTTGTATATCTCACTCCCGTTGTCTCCACGCAGTTGCACTGGTGCTCCAAATCTAGCTATGAGGTGAGAAAACAACTTATTAGCTATTGTTTCTGCTTTCTTATCGGGAATACCGACTGCAATTACGTAACGACTGAAGTCGTCAATTAACGTCATTATGTAGACGTTCCCGTGAACGCTTTTATTCAAGGGTCCAATGAGATCAAAGCTCCATGAATGACCTGGTCTCTGTAGGGGTTGATAGGCTCTCAGCTTAGCCTTTAGTGGCTTGTTAGGTCTAACGTAAGCTTGACATATTTGACAAGTTTTAACGTAATGTGCGATATCGTCCATCATTTTAGGCCAATAGCAATATAGCTGTATTAATTCTCTAGTTTTTGTGGCTCCGCGATGTCCGGCGCCAGGTGTGGAATGGTAATCCCGCATACAATATGTCCGTAGAGATTTTGGTATACACATCTGTGCTAGATT